>JAVIAB010000051.1:87772579-87962579 GCA_032433765.1 Megaustenia siamemsis
TAGAACCCTTTAACCAGTTTTTTACACGCCCATCGGCTGGCTAACTGCGTACCCCGCAACACGCGTTCTTTCTCCTTCTGGCCACGATACAGAGAAGTCAATTTTATTTTTTTTACCCTTACAATTATTTTGTTTTGAATGCTTCATTATTAGTTAGCTATGTAGGATTAATTTTATTAACTTACATATTTGTGTGTGTGTTGTTTGTTTGTTCCTGCTGACAGCCTATTGTGCCGAAACGTTCAAATTTGTGTCGTCTATCAATTGCGTAATGCTTTAAACATACGTTGTTTCCTCTTTTTTTTCATTTCTCCTACTCCAGGCAAAGCAAGTAGCATTCAAAATATGCCGAAATGTGTGCAAGATGGTAACAGAAGCTCGCTAGGGGTTTTCAAGGAGTTGATCTTGTGTTATGTCCATTACCCTTTACACAGGCATACTCGAAGTCGACCTATCAGCTCTTTCATTGCTACAAATAACCGTCTGACATTTGAGTATTTCACATATATCGTTATACTCAAGTCAAAGACATCGATTATATACATTATCTTAGTCTTAGCGTTCGCCCGTTAAGTTGACGTAGATACGCCGGTCGCTAGTTTACGACAAAGCCGTGATCTCTCACTTTTAGACTCGACACATCCATCATTGGCACAGGTAGATTTACTTAACAATTTTTGCCTTGTAATTTGGCCTACTTTTTCCAACGTTTTACTGCTAAGAGTTCTTTAACGTGCGCGAGTGCACACAAGACCTTCTTTCTGCCTGTTGTTTTCCGCCTTTTTACGAGAGGGCTAGACATTGGATTTGACTACTCGGAGACCACGGAAGGGTAACGCCACGAAGTAACCATGGATTCAATTTCGAAAAATAACCACCGCCTGTGATGGGATTTGAACCTGGGACCTCCTGTCCAAAGATCACCATCAAACCTCTATACCACCCAGCAGCCGAGGCAGGCCTCCCCACACCACCAATTATGTATTATATAAAGCAGTGAGTGAGAGATCATCGCGATAGTTGCCCAAATCCCCGGATATATGCAACTCACTTGAAGGCAAAACTAAAATATTCATTCTATATTCTCTTGCTACAAGTTGCTGCAACGGAACTAATTTTGTAACTGAGCAAACAATCGTCCAATAGCTAAAGAATTTGTTTTTCAATTTATATTTTATTTCACCCTTGTGTCATCAACTCACTCCATATCGCCTAT
Organism: Megaustenia siamemsis; assembly: GCA_032433765.1. Classification (NCBI taxonomy): domain Eukaryota; kingdom Metazoa; phylum Mollusca; class Gastropoda; order Stylommatophora; family Ariophantidae; genus Megaustenia; species Megaustenia siamemsis. The sequence continues at coordinate 87,773,796 of JAVIAB010000051.1, forward strand.
ATATATATATATATATATATATATATATATATATATATATATATATATATATATATATATCGCCCACACAACCTCTAGATATATTTGTTGTTTTACACAAAGTAGCTGGTAATGATGGAACATAGTTATATATAGGAACTAATTGTATATAGATGGCATATAAGAGAAACAGTGTGAACAGATTAATTAGTTAATTAAAAAGATATTGTTACTTATGAACATTTAAGATTAATGTAAACAATAGTAGAGTTGACTACAACAAGAACGTTGCAAGTCAGTAGTACAAGTACAGAATATAACAGATTCCGATCGGCACTCATAGTTGGCAATATACAAATAACGTACAGTTAGCAAGGACAAATTATTCTTGGATATTTGAAGAAAGTGAACTGTGAGAACATAACCAATACAAGAACAAGATATATATATGGACACATATAGAAAGTGAACTGTGAAAACGTAAGACAAGAACAAGATATATATATGGACACTTATAGAAAGTGAACTGTAAGAACATAAGACAAGAACAATATATATATGGACACATATAGAAAGTGAACTATGAGAACATAAGACAAGAACAAGATATATATGGACACATATAGAAAGTGAACTATGAGAACATAAGACAAGAACAAAATATATATGGACACATATAGAAAGTAAACTGTGAGAACATAAGACAAGAACAAGATATATATGGACACATATAGAAAGTGAACTATGAGAACATAAGACAAGAACAAGATATATATGGACACATATAGAAAGTGAACTATGAGAACATAAGACAAGAACAAGATATATATGGACACATATAGAAAGTGAACTATGAGAACATAAGACAAGAACAAGATATGTATGGACACATATAGAAAGTGAACTAGGAGAACATAAGACAAGAACAAGATATATATATGGACACATATAGAAAGTGAACTATGAGAACATAAGACAAGAACAAAATAAATATGGACACATATAGAAAGTAAACTGTGAGAACATAAGACAAAAGCAAGATATATGTGGGCACATATAGAAAGTGAACTGTGAGAACATAAGACAAGAACAAGATATATATGGACACATATAGAAAGTGAACTATGAGAACATAAGACAAGAACAAGATATATATGGACACATATAGAAAGTGAACTATGAGAACATAAGACAAGAACAAGATATATATGGACACATATAGAAAGTGAACTATGAGAACATAAGACAAGAACAAAATATAATGACACATATATAAAGTGAACTATGAGAACATAAGACAAGAACAAGATATATATGAACACATATAGAAAGTGAACTGTGAGAACATAAGACAAGAACAAGATATATATGGACACATATAGAAAGTGAACTGTGAGAACATAAGACAAGAACAAGATATGTATGGACACATATAGAAACTGAACTTTGAGAACATAACCAAGACAAGAACAAGATATATATGGACACATATAGAAACTGAACTGTGAGAACATAACCAGACAAGAACAAGATATATATGGACAAAAGTAGAAAGTGAACTGTGAGAACGTAACCAAGACAAGAACAGTTGAAATTATTAAGATGAGAATTCCACGACGATAGGCTACGAGAGACAGCACAGGATCGACGTAAATGACAGTATCTATAAAATTCAAGACATTCTTAAAAGCATTCTTAGAAGGAAGGAGCATTTATTAGAAGGTGACTTAGGAACATCAGTTATTGAGAACAGTGTTACATTATATGTTTTTATATGGAGTGCCGGATGCTGTGATTATTGGTAGACACTAGAGTAAAACGAACTGGTGAAATGCCGTGTTGAACAAAACTTGAGCATCAAATGGAAGAATAATTAAGATGTTAATGAAATAATAATGCAAGAACAAATACATATTAATTGCTTGTATGATATAACATATTTAAGGAAAATTTAATGATAATAATATATTAAATGCGCATTAATTAATAATTATGAAATAACTCTCTATTTCAGGAAAATAATACGTGCACATGAATAAGAAAATAATATTGTATAAAATACTGTTTTAGATATTTTTTGTTTAAAATAATTTAATTCACAGCAAAAATGAATAGTTAATTTTACTTTACTTACTTTCAAAATGGAATACAAATTCAAGGATGTGATTTCATGCAAAATGATTGTCAAATAAATAGATGCAAATATTAAGGAAATAAGTATTAGAGATTATTTTGCCCAAATTGGGCTTATTATGTGTTGTAGACTTATAGATAATTATAATTTTATAACAATAATTTTAGAACAATAAGCTTAATGAGTCAGGTAACAAAAATTTTACTAAAAGTTATACAGGAAAGGATTCAGAATAAAATCAATGCTGAATTAGATGAGCAACAATTTGGAATCAGGAAAAATAGTGGCACAAAAGAAGCCATATTTAGCATGAGAACATTGATTGAAAAGTACATAGAAGTAAACAAACCAATATATGCCTGCCTCATAGACTACACCTGAGCTTGCGATAGAATACACCATAATCGACTTATAGACTGCCTAAAGGATATAAATCTACACGACACAGACATACGACTAATATGTAATTTGTACTGGGAGCAAAAAGCAATAATAAAATATAACAAGGAGAACTCTACGCCCATGGATATAAAAAGAGGAGTAAGACAAGGATGCACCCTATCTCCAAGCTTGTTCAATCTATATACTGAGCAAATCTTTACAAACATCTCAGAGATGCCAGGCCTAAACATTAATGGAAAGATAATCAATAACCTAAGATATGCTGATAATACTGTTCTACTAGCAGAAAATCCTAAAGACCTACAACAATTGCTTAATGTGATAAACAGAACAAGCAGAAAATATGGACTAGATATGAATATCAAAAAGACTAAAACTATGATCATAAACAAAGATAATTCTCAAGACCTACAAGTGAATATCACAGTTGAAGAAATAAATCTGGAGACAGTTCAGAGCTACAACTACCTTTGACATACTATAACCGATGATGGAAAATGTAAAATTGAAATAAACAAAAGAATAAGTATGGCAAAAAGTAATTTTAGCCATGAAAAATATACTAACAAAACAAATAACAGTAAAGCTGAAACTAAGAATAGCAAAATGTTACATTTTCTCAATATTCCTATATGGTGCAGAAACATTGACATTAGATAAGAAAACAGACTGGAAAATTAAGGCCTTTGAAATGTGGATTTATAGAAGAATAGGTGAAATTGGATGGAGGGAAAAGAAAACAAACGATGAAGTTTTAAAACAACTAAAAATAAAAAGAAAACTACTAAATACAATGCATCATCAAGTACCGGGCCTACTGGGGTAGGTGATCATGTCTCTCCACAACTTTCTATCTCGGCAGCTATTTATCATTTCTGTTGTTGACATTCTGCCAAGCCATTCTCTTAAGCTGTCTGTTATTTTTTCTCTTTGCTTCCCGCTATCTCTTTGTCCCTCAATTTTTCCAGTTGTTACAATATATTCCAGTTGTTCTCTTCTCATTACATGGCCAAAAAATGATGATTGTTTCTTCCTAATATTGGAAATTAGCTCTCTTTTTGCTTTGACCTCTCTCAGAACATCTTCATTACTCTTCTTAGTTGTCAATGGTACTCTCAACATTCTGTAAGACCACATTTCTACAGACTCCAGTGCTTTTCTTGTCTGTTTTCCTATTGTCCATGATTCGCACCTATATGTTAAGACTGGCTCTACATAACATTTAAGAACTCTTTTTCTTGTTTCTATTGTCAAAAATGGATTGCATAGTATCTTCCTCATTTTTTGGAAAGCTGTTTTTGCCTGAGCCATTCTGCATCTCACCTCTTTTGTACATCTTCCGTATGAGGTTAACAAGGTTCCCGAAAAATTTTAATTCATTTACCTGTTTTAATATTGTTCCACTTTTCTTTATTCTGCACTGAGACGATGTCTTTTTCTTTGTTGTTACCATTACCTCTGTCTTTTTGCTATTAAGGCTGAGTCCTTTATTTTTGCTTTCTTTCACTATAATGTCCAACATTTCTTGTAACTCATTTTCACTCATAGCGATTAAGACTATATCATCAGCATAACTTAGATTATTTATATTATGACCTGCAATTGTTATTCCAGGCATGTCCTTTATGGATCTTAAAATAATCTCACTATAAATATTAAACAAATCTGGTGACAGCACACAACCTTGTCTAACACCCTGTTTTATTTGTTGAAACATTTTGCTGCCCCCAGTACACAGACCTGAGAAGAGCAATGTGGTCCACGCCCACTTCCATGGAAGAACAACTATATGGGGCAATCGATTCGCTTAAACAGACAGCTGACTTCATGAGAGAGTCTGAAATCCTACTCTGATTGAGTCTTGATCGCAGAGAGAGAGAGAGAGAGAGAGAGAGAGAGAGAGAGAGAGAGAGAGAGTATGAAAGTTAGAACCTAAGGGTGCATGTTCTTTAAAGTGTTACAAAACTGGTGAAGCTATTTAGAAGTAAAGGGAAAGGATGGGTATGAACTCTTATGTATGAGTAGCAGTAAGATAAAGTAAAACGTTAGGTAGGGCAATGTCTTAAAGAACCGGGGGGCATATATGTTAACGAGCAAGGAGAATAATGGTAGTTGTCTCAGTTGTTAGGCAAAGGAGACTAGAGATCGATGAATAATGGGAATTGTCATACTTGAGTAGAGACAGTGATGTTAGTACAGCTTCAGACAGCTGATGAGAAAACGTGGACCTTGAGGTATCACGTGGGGTATAACTACACTCTAAGAAAGACAAAGACCTGTACAAGCGGGCATTCGACAGACAACTATAGAGGTTGACAGAGTTTCAACGGGAGACTGTAAAGGTGAATGGACGGAGCAGTCGAGAATTTAAGATCTCACCATCAGGCCCGAACATAACAGCACAATAATGGAAGGATTTGAATAGAGAGAAGTATAGATGTAGTAAACATCGTGTTTAGGATGGTTATGCTTATTGTTATGGAAGGTCTCGGTATCACTGCAAACGAATTAAAATCCATAATTGCTCTACGGCCCGTGCCGGTAGAATCATCCGAATTAATATCTCATCTCCGTAACAAAGAAAGATATCTGCAGTCCCAATCATAACAGTCTTAGCACATGCCAAAAGACAAATAAAACCGCACAGATAGTGAACACAAGCCATCTGTTCCCCGTCAAACGATATTATCATTCATCGTAGGCAATCGGAATATCGAAACACGATAAAAATGGATGAAATGCACAGCCTATGGTGTGCACAGAGCACTTAACTCAGTAGTTCCGACTGCACGCTAGACTTGGACTATCAGGAAACTGCAACAAGGAACACTTTTCAGACACAGCCTTTAACGATTCCTGCCGCATATCCGTCATATTTGCCGGAAGTTCACGTCTTCCTGAAAATATTGATCGTCATATTTTTTTTTTAATGTATAGCGCTTGATGATGTTAGGATATCGCTTTTGTCTTCAAATCCGAACATATGAAACACAGTTATTCGTCGGATTATACACATCGTACATCGAACAACAGTCCGTAAGAGTTGAGATCTCCCCTGCAATGTGAATTTGTGAAATGATAAACCAGTTTACAAGTCTACCCTAAATCTAACAGAAACCGTCTTGAAGCAAGACAACATATCTCCTGACCAACATGAATCTCCAGGAGCCACACCGGGGCTGCAAAGTATGAATAAATGAACATGGATGCGCCCGCAAACTATTGATTAATCTAGTGAATGCAACAAACAACGCATGAAACACCGTTACGATGGTGTAGAATACCCAAAGTTAAACCGTCGGTTGACTTGGCAGAGCAGTCCATATTAATGAGATGTAACTTGTAAATAAGTGACGTCAAACAATTCCAACGACGACCATTAAACAGCACTCAAGACGGGAGAAGGTCGCATTCACAACACTTGACCTGCTAAAGAGTAATATTGCCATGTGCAAGACTCAGCAGCAGCAGCGCAAATCCGTTAAGTGGAACATCAGGTTGATTTTAAGGCAGAAATCTGCACTGAGGAGCTGAAATTAATCCGTCCCCAAATGCAAATTCTGCAGCAATCGAGAGAACATGAACTTCATTTCACCATCTTGGAACCGGAAGTCCTCTTTTCTAAGACACTTAAGTGTTTAGGATTCATGTAAGCTAATATTGTACTTAAGACTTATGTGAGAATAGTGAAAATTGCAAGGCATGGAAAACAGTCAACAACAGTATTTATACGACGCACGGTGGATAGATGATACGCAATCGGCATGGCACATGATGATGATGAGTCAGAAATGTCTAGTTAGCAAGCCATAAAATGGTATGAGTAAATACACTTGTGGTTTGGTTGTGTGAAACAAATTTATTATTACAGATATAACCCTACTCAGTGAACAATAGAAAAGACAGAATTGTATAGCGACGCAATGGCTGAATGGCTATGAAATATCTTTAGAATTGTATTTATATTTCGTGAAGTTTTGACTGTTAGTAGTGAATAAATATGTATTAACGAACTTTGTCTCATGTCGAAAATTATGGAAGAAAGTAGTCAGAGTGTTATAGTTAAAAGGGGCCAGTGGTGGGGAGTGTTAAACACTCCAAAGTATGAAGACAGCTTTACAAAGGAGGAACACAACACAATACTGACGTTTCGGCCTGTGACCTTCTTCAGAGTACAAGGACAACAAAAACAAACGGTGAAACTCAATTATCTATAACTACATGATCAGAAGAATGGAGAGGTGGACAGAAAAGAAGAAAGTAGGATGTAGAAAAATGAAAAAAGAAGAAAGCTACATGAGGGGAGGTAGGATGAGTGTTAAGATGTATAAATTACAAAGAATAGGAGAATATATATATATATATATATATATAAATGTGTAAATTGTATCACTTAGCTCAAATAACTGGTCTGTGATAATTAAAGTCAATGAGAAATCCACAGTTAGCAGAAGTAAACGACAAGTTAAAAAAACATGACACTTATGTATTCTCCAAACTTAGATAACAGGTCGAGAACAACAATAATCCTATTATTCTTATTTGCAAATTAAGAGAAAGCATTTGACAGAGTAGAAAGAAAATTACTTTGGCAAGTTTTGGCTCATTTTTTTAATAACACAAGAATATGGGAGTCGGATTAAATCTGTGAATACCATACCGGGTAGCTGAGATTAGTAGGTCGATTTCATCCAGAAGGACGCCTTTTAGTTTCGCCACGACTAAAAAAAGAGCACCAGATACATTTTTCTAGAGTAGGAAGATAGCACTAGCTTAGTGGTGACAACATAACCTAAATAATGTCCCGATTGTCAGAAAATATGGTCTTAATCACCATACTGAACACGTGACAAGCTTCATACTTTTTTCTTTCAATAGATTATCAATTACATACACAATTACAGAGGCGTGCTTCAAATTAATCCAGACGTAAAATGATGCTTTAGTGCTATTTATCATTGAGAGTACGCCAAGGCAGATATGCCAAGGCGCAAAAATATAATATAAATGAAATACCCCGTAGAGATGATTATCCATTGGTAGCAGCCACGAATATAAGAATGTAGACGAAATCATTTTTTTTAAAAATCGCCAGTGAAAAAAAAATAAAACAGCTGGCATGGCAAAAGATAGAGATAATCTTATTCACAGCTGCAAAATGTTCATTATAAGTTTTTATTATGTAAATAATAAAACATATCCATACATGTTGTTTTATAATATAAATGGTACTTATGTGTCATCGTCAACACTGAAATGTGTTATCCTATTACTTCATATACAGCCTCACACTGTCTTAACCCATGTGGTATATAGGGAGGGTGGAGCCGCAAAAAAACAAGTCCTTGGGTCCACTGCAGGATGTTGGAAGTCATCTTCTAAAAAATGATAAACTGTCGAAGTTGTTGATAAATAACAATGTATCACTACCAGCGCTGTAATATTTATGAAAGCGATAAATTAAAACACCAGTTTCACCACAGCCCGAAACAAAAGAAAAACTAAAAAAGTAAAAGTAAAGTACCCCCGTCACGCCAAGTGGCGTATAGGGAAATATGGTGTTAGTGACCCTATATTTTACAGACCTTCAGCACATGATTTTTGGGGTAATGTGGTCGGTATTACGCCCGTGCTGCTTTATTTTCCCAGAAAAAAATCCGGTACCCATAAAAGGCTGGGTGAACCCGGAAGCCGTCGGTTGGGATCGAACCCTACCCTTTGTCCTTTGTAGTCCAATAATTTGAAGAACTTCTCAACCAAGCTGCACTCAGTATGCTCCTATAAGCATTTCAGCTGTCATAATCAAGAAATTTTACATTACTATACATATACATACATTATTATATTTCTCTTGATACGTCTCAACAAATCAGCTATTCATGCAGTCCATGTGGTGGTATGTAGAGCATCATTTTTTTCTTATTGAGAGAAAGTTGTGAAAAAATGAAATCAACCCAAATACTTCCTTCATTTTTAAGGTCTTCGCTGCAGATATGGGATTCATACATCGACCTGAAACTATCGTCCGTGCTTTCGTTGAGGATGTTGCATGCTGGGCGGAGAGAGGGGGATATCGGGGAGATAATCTGAGCACTAAAGAGTTGTCGACTAAATTAAACTGAACTAAATTAAATGTTTGTGAATCACGTGAATATAAATACATGTAATAATCACAAATCATCTAAGTTCAAGTCAATGCTACTTTTAACTGAAAGAAAAAAGAAGCAGTTAATGGGTTTGTTCAGATTTTGGTGATGTCATTTTTCAAACCGACTCGGTCTATCAGAATTTATGGAGGTATCCGATATGCTATGAGGACGATACGTCGATTAAACTAAACTAAACTAGTTAGAATTAAAATAATATTTTAATTGTTTTAGTTCATTGCAATAATACTTGTAGGAGCACTTTAAATTTAAAAAATGCAATTAATGAAATTATGGATTAATATATAAACAAAGTGTCTACATTCGAAACACTTTTCTTACATTTAATTTTGTCAAGTCAAAATCTACTTAGTTTTCGTGGAATTTCCAGCAATTATAACTGGTGCAATAAGAGGCCAGAGAGAGATGGGATTTCTCAGAAGAGTGTTGAAAGTTCCCTGCGCAGCTAAACAGACCAACGAGGAAATTAGCAAAGAGGCCAACACGAAAAGGGAACTCCCAAGAAACATAAGAAAGAAACAGTCAACATTTTTCGGGCACTTCATGAGAAGAGGAAAGTTGGAATACTTGGTTACAACTGGCAAAATACAGGGAAGTAGATTTCGCGGACGACAAAGAGAGAAAATACTGGATAGCTTGGTGTCATGGCATGGAAAACAGTCAACAACAGAACTGATACGATGCACGGTAGATAGAAGATTGTGAAAAGACATGATCGCCTACGCCAACCGGTGTGGCACATGATGATGGTGATAACTGGTGCTGAGTTACATGTGTGAAAAGTAGATATTTTATGATTACCTTCATTCACATAAAAATCATTTTTTATTCCAACGATGACAGTGGATTAAAGCAGCTTATGAATATGAACTATGATTTTTCTCGTAATTACTAAGTATTAGCCATTAATATTAAAATACCCATATTGTTTGAAGATTATAGACAACTGCACAAAACTCCAAGCTTAGAAAATAACTAGTGTATCATCAGTATGTTTCAGGTGCTTTTGGTCAGTGTTCCCATGTGCATGGTTAACTTTTCTCTTTTTGCAGATATGACTGAACTCATGCTACTGTTTTTAAAATGTTTCAAAATGTTAATAAATAAGAGACCAAATGTATACAAATATGATCCAGCCTATAGTTTTAGCTCACAATACACTATGTTAAATCCGTCTGTAATAATGCGCCAGTACGCTAAAAGAAATGGAGCTGGCGCTGAATATATTATAACGATCATTCAACGTTCATGATTAGTTTTCACTTAATTATCCAACACTAGCTCTCAGAGGAAAGTACAAGACACAATGGTTGCCTTGAATCAGAAGAAAACACATTTATAAAGCATGTCCGTACACATCTTATTTCTATCGAAAATGTATTTCCTACTCAGAGGCTCGTTCTATTCTCATGGTGTGCATGTCAAATGGAAACAATCATCGCACCTTTAGCAAGCGCAGACGATATATAGAAAGTCAGAACCTGCGTGTTAAGATAAAAAAAATGAGATAGACAAGGTATTTTGTGAAGTAGAGAGGGGAGGGTAACGTAGTGGAGCGAGTAAGTCAGGGATCAGGTAAGCACCTTTCAGCATACACCTTTCCAATGAGTATGTCTAGTGGTTGATTCGGTTCATGTTGCAGCTTGAAGGTAAAAGTAGAGGACGTATAGGAACTGAGAATGAACGGAAAGCGCAAATATCAATATATTTGGCTTTGCGGCCAAAAATATTCAAAATGTAATGCTTTAAACTATCGTCGTCTGTTGCTGATTTAGAAAACCTTCATGTCCAGCTAATTCAATTTCAATGGTTTGCCTACACGATTGTTATGAGTTTGAAGATCATTATGACTTCCATTCTTAATGAGAATCTTAACTGTCAGGGAAAATCATTATCAGCATGGCATGTCCGTGTGTATTTACTAGATAGTATTTCTCTACTTATACTTAGTTACATTCACTGGATGGCGTATATGACCACTACTACAAATATTATCACAAGGAAACTGTTGCTTACCAGTGCTGTTGTGATCTTCCTTAAACTTTAGTATGACCCAACCAATCAAGTGAAGTGGATTTTCTAATTGGCAAATATTTATAGAAGAAAATCTAGAACTGGTAGAATATATATATATATATATATATATATATATATATATATATATATATATATATACTTCTGGAAACCAGGTGAATGACTTCCGTCTTCAAGATGGCGGATCTAGGCCACGTTCTCTCGATCGCTGCAGATAGTGCATTCGGGATCTGATTAATTTCGGTTCTCCGTTGCACTTTTCTGCGTTAAAGTCAAAATGATGATCTACTTATTACATATGCGCCGCTAAAGCGAAGTCGTACGCCGGCAACAGTCCCTTTTTGAAAAATCAAGTGTTGTGAATGCGACCTTCCACCGTCTAGACTTGTTCTGCGCTTTACGTCACATTGGTGCTGTTCATGACCGTTGTTGGAATTCATTGACGCAAGTTATTTACATGTTACTCGTTAATGTGAAATGCTTCGTCAGCCGCAAGTTTTATCTCTTTAGGGAATTTGCACCGTGCTTTGTACGTCGTGGGCTGCATTCACTAGAGTAATCAAGAATCTAAAGGGCGCGTCATTGCTGTGCATGCGACATTGTTATGTGTGCTACGTCACCGTAATGGTCCTTCGTAAATCCCTAGACCGGCCTTACGCTAATCTTTCGGTCTGTTGTTGGATGTGCGACGGGGATAATCTGACGACTAACTGTGTGTTCATATGTTCGGAATTGGAGTCAACAACGATGGCCTAACATTATCAAGCGCTATACATTTTAAAAAAATATGACGATTATCGTTTTCAGGAGGACGTGAATTTCGGGGTATATGGTGGATAGGCGGTAGGAACCATTGAAGGCTATGCATGAAAAGTGTTCCTTGTTGCAGTTTCCTCATATTCCCAGTCCATGGGGACTTGTTGGTCTCGAGGCAAGACCTCAGGACAGAGAGGTTGTAGGTTCAAATCTCGGCTACACCGTTGGGGTTTTTATTTATGATTTCTCTCTGCGGCAGCCACCCCTCGTCTCAGCAGCGAGACCCAGCTTGAAACGTCAGTAACTCATCGACGGAAAAAAACATGAGTACCTCCGAAGTTGGAGATTTCTGCCTGTGCGGCGAGGGGCCCCTGTGCACACGGGTGCCAGGGAAAAATGGATTAACACAGCAAAATTTAGTTCCTAATCTCTACGGACTTCGTTCGAGTTGAAAGATGGCGAAAGCAACAACAACATATACTTCTTTAATATAATATTTTAAAAACTGCCCTTGATAGTTTTTGAGTTATTTATTTATTAATGAGCCATCATCATTGCACTCCGAACATATCCATGCCCAGTTCTGTGTTGGGTAATTAGTCTTCTTACACGCCCACTAAGTTTCTCGTTTCTGGATGTGCCATCTTAACTCCCATCTCTTTCATTCGAAGTAGTGACGTGGACTCATGATTGTCGGTAGTCCTGTGTCCTTCCCACTTCCCGGAGAGCATGGATGATGTCCGCCCGATCCATTCGTTGACCGTTCTCAACAATAGCTCAGCTAGCCAACCTCTCCACTCTTTCATTTCCCCGTACTCCCGCATGTCCTGGGACGTAGACAAAGGTGACCGTATGTATTTTTGACTTCTACAATTACTCAACCCATTGCATACGTACAAATTCCGCCTCCACATATCTTATCCTGCTCATCGAATCACTCAGTATATAGGCGTGGGTGTAGTCGTGTGACTCTAACCATATACATTTCTTGGTCACTATCATCAACTCCATCGTCATGCTAATCGTGGTCATAATATATGCACCACTGTCTTCCTTGACTATTCTTCCTGCCGAGCGTGCTGTAAATAGACATGCACTCCTTTGGTGTCGTCTTACAGATCCGTTTGTATGAATGAAAGTTGACTACAACTTTCTCATCGGTGTTATCCCAGGTGAGACCGTTGACCCCCGCATTGACCACGACTGAGTCATGTTCCCTACATTATCTGTCGAGTGTTACAATACACAAGAATTTTCCTCTGAATGACGTAGGCACCGGTATCCACTTCTCGAAGTGCTGATATTGGTAACACCTGTTTGATGACCACTTCTGCTCGGCCCACCCATGATTTGCCTCTTTTTAGCCTGACACCATTCTCTGTGTTGGGCTCATGATGCAATGGATGCTCTTTATCTGCACATATCTTCAGATATGCTCGTGCCCTCCAGATCTTGATTCTGTCATCCATGATTGGAAAGTCGAGAAAATACCTCATTGCTACACAGGGAGTGTCCCTCGCACACCCCAAGATAATGCGCATAGCTTCATTCTGTATTTTCTCCAGCTTGTCAATTTGCGTGTTACTGACTGTAAGAACTGCCAGGACATGCTCGATTGGTGCAAGGACTATAGTCCCTGGAACAGAAGGGTAAGTAGCCTATGCTCGATGTTGGTAGCTATCATGACCTTCGGGGCGGCTAATCCTTTGCGGGATTTTGTTATCACATGGTTGACGTGGTTTCGAAAACACAGTCTGCGATCAAACTTAACTCCGAGGTATGTCATTACCCTGTCCCTGGTCACTTCATCAGCTTCCATTTATACCACCGGCGTTTCCGTGTTAACGATTTGATTGTTAAGTGAAAACCATGCAATTGATGCGTTATTAGGATTAACCAATGCAACTGATACTCCACACCAGGAAGAGATGCGATCGAGTATGTCTTTAAATGTGGAGGAACTTCTGTCTCTTCCCTGTTGATATGCCAGAATATCATCAGCAAAAGTCATAGTTCTTCCCCTCCCACCCAGCTGTTGTTCCGTGATCGTTATTGCGTATACCTTAAATAGAACTGGTGACAATGGTGAGCTTTGTGGCAGCCCTGGAAAAATGGATGTTGGCTCGGATGACCAACTTCCACATCTGAGTATTACCTTCCTCTGAAACAGAGCTGCAGCGATTAATCTAATGAGGAAGGGGTGCACAGCCAGTTTGAGAGTCATATGCATGAGGTATTCAAATGGTACCCTGTTGTATACATCCTCCAGATCTATAGCAGCAGCTCATGTCTCCTCTCGTTTGTGGAAGCCTTCGAACACGTTATAGGCGAAGATGTGCCGCATTGAGCCATGTCTCTTTGTTATATCTATAACCTCCAAGTGGGGTGAGAATGCGCGTTTCTGTTCAAGGTGACAGGTGAGGACACGGACAACTATTTTCTCCAGTAGATTTCGGTCCCGCAGTGCTCTGCATCGTGATGATTCTATAGACACTGATCTGAGAATGGTCCTTGTTTGGCTTCGGTAGCGGTAGTAAGTTGCTGTACAGCCACTCTTCCTTAATCTGGCAACACTGAATTATGGCATTAAACTCTTTGGTCAGTTTCTTTTTCTAGTCGTCTTTGGCTAAGTCGCCTATGTTGTCGTACCGAACACCATCTGGACCAGGAGCAGTGATGTATGACCTTTTAATTGTTGTGTTAATGGCATTGTTTGTGATTGTGAGATCTTCTCCCAGCACTACATCCTCATACATTTCTGAAAGGGACCACTGTATCCTCATTCTTACAGCCTCATTTCTTTGGTCAGTCTGCTCAATGTAGCGGGCAAGCAGGGCCTTCCCTTTGCTCTCATCAGATTTCTGCCATATCTGGCCTGTGCTCTGGAAGTCTGGTATGCTTCTGTGCCCTGTTGTGCTATTCATGCTCTGATGAAGGCGCCAGAATGTGGCTCGCAATTTTTCAGAGCACACTTTTTTTTACAGAAAACATCCCACTTGGCATCCTTAGCCTGCTTATCACATAGTTTAAAGTGCATCATTGTTTTGATCGATCTCTTCTTTCAGATGCTTTAAGAGCTCAGGTTGTGTTCTTCTATTCCTTCTTGATTTCTGCCATGTCTTGACCGTTTGTCTCTTGATCTACCAAGCTGCCTCGACATCTGCACTCCACCAGAGCGGCTGTGTCCATCTCTCCTGCCTCCTGCGAGGGGCGTCCTGTTTTCTATGTCTGAACTTTGTAATGACGTCCTGGTCTGTCTTCTCATAGTGGAATATGTGGTGCTTGCTTTTCTGGCTTCTATTTCTGCCTTTCTCAAATAGGAGGACACATGGATAGTGATCACTTCAGTGGAACGCCAATATACTCCACCTGCAAACCGGTGCGAAAGCGGAAGACACCAGTGCTAGGTCTATGACACTATCAGAGTCCCCTGCCGAGTGACCATTCTAGTTGCACTTACATTATTCAAGCACACTAAATCGCCGGACACCAGTACGTTCCCTACGTCTTCTCCCTGCTTGTTGGTTATGACGTTACCTCACTGCTTTCCTCTAACATTAAAGTCTCCGGACAAGTGATGTTCTCTTCCTCGAATGCGAAGAGAATCTGCCATTGTCGTGTGTCCACGTTCCCATTACAGGCATACACATTTAAAACACAATAGAAACTGGAGTCTGCACCCTAACAGTATGTACCTGCAATTATGCATTGTCCCACGCAGACATATCGACCTCAGCTGCTACCATGCTGTTTTGCACAAGGATATCCTGTCCAATGTGTTCTATTGTGGAAACAGTGAAATCCAGGGGCACTAACCTTTGGACGTTTTGTAATTTCCAATCTTTTTCTGTTTGTCCCTCACTTGAACACCTTCTGGAATTGAAAATCAAAGCTAATATCCCTTTTAAAAATTATTTTCTCTCATCCAACCAGTTTGTTAGCGGTTCCATATGCCTTCCGGATTTATTTACACTACATATTTGACGGGCGATCTATAAATATTTATATTCACGATAGAAAGAAACCTGGGCCATATAATGCGGGAATTATCAAAGAGACGACATGGAAATAGAATACAACTAATATAATTTGTATTACATGTTGCATAATGTCACTTAATATTGCCAGGAGGTTTCTCTTACTCAATTGCTGGTATTTTTTTTATTTCCACGGAAGCATATCTATCGCACTGTCTTGAGACATGTTATGTAGTTGATATTTTAGCATTCTTTTAGGCTTTTATAATTCGGAAGAAATGAGTTTGTCTGGTTTAAATTTGGGGAAAAGTCAAGTCAGTTGCATAATCATACCATCTACAACATTATCAGATCATAGTGTTTATTTACACGTATACGTGTGCAACATATATTTCACAATCATTTTTTCGTAGAAGATAAGGTATCAGAAGATCAAGGTATGTAATACAATTTTTTAAAAATTAAGTTTAGGTAACTTTTCATTTTTTGCACCACTGCAATTTCATCGATAAACTCCCTTTATTCATCCAATCCTATGTAAATATGAATAACTTTTCCACCTAGTACTAGATTATGTCCTCGTTTTTAAAAGTATCGAAGGAGTGCACGAGATAGGCAATCTGCAGTCGTAAAGGCCATGTCAGTGGTTCAAAGCTGATCAAGACTTCATATCTTCTTCCAAAGAGGCTTTCATCCAACAGACCCAATCGTGCTGCGGTCTCTTGATATAGCAGACTGGGCATTTCTGTATATGTTTCCACTTCTTCAGCACGATCCGGATAAATATGAAAGCCATTTAAGTCCACAAGATTACATTCCTAGATCTAAGAGTTAATGTTCATATTGACTTTGTGGCACTATATCAATCACGTTTGTCTATCAATTTAACCAATGTATGTCTATTGGCTGTCTGTCATCCTGTCTCTCAGTTGTTCTGTCCTATATCTCCGTCTGTCTGTATCTTGAAAAGACTAGTATTAATAAACTCCAATATCAAATAGGTCACATTATGGCTGAAGAACAAGTAGATTCCAGAAAGGTCATAAACATATATATACCCGAGTATCAAGTAAATGATATAGGAAAAATATAGTCTGCAATTATTCTATCATATTCTTTTCATGAAATCAAATTGATGGCAATAGAAGCGTCTCCATATCCGCTTTAAAGCATCTCCCAAAACGTATCCCGACCGATTGTCATTCCAGCAAGAAAAAAAGTATTATTTGCCCAGCCGAAACCAAGACGATCATCGTAGACACGATTTTATATAAATTTTCTGACAGCGCCCAGAAGCGAGAAGCATATTTGAATAGTTAGGACAGCAAAACCAACAACCTTTCATTTATTAAAGATCTTCATAAGCAGGCGATAAATGCAGTTCTAATCAATTGTAGCATGATGGTATAGTTCAATATGTCTGCTTTACCACTAATGCTCTTCAATATTTTTCTGGCAATAGAGATGGTAGATGCCCTCCACAATCGCAAAAACTCAGTTACCACACGTGGAAGTGCAGTCATGGACCTGCTATTTACATGCGATAATACAGTGGATGATAAACAAAAACTGGCAAAATTAATTTTTTTTAAAACATAGACATAGCTGTATGTCATATAGTAGGGAGAACAATACAGAGAAAACAAAAATTAATAACGAATGAATAATAAAGCATCAACAAGAAATTAATAAGTAAGTAATCGAAAGATCAAAACAGTCCGAATGTCTGAAAAAAAATCTAAGCTCGAAATCTTTGCAAGAACAACACAGCTGATCTATCAAATTTAAGGGATATATAGATAGACAAATATTTCTTTTTTAACATACGAAAAAGAATACTATATACATGGAATAACCCTGGCGACAAAATGAAGACTACAAAATGATAAAAGATCGATTTAGAAAAGGCATCACACAAGTCATAACATATCCAGGTGCTGATATTAACACATATCCCATTCCTGTTATATCGAAATGTTAAAGAGAACCATACAGAATAAAGCACTTAAACATACCACTAAAGGATATAGCAGCTTTGGTTAAACGTAATTTCAATATACCTATATAGACATACCAAAATGTTTTAGAAGAACAGACAAAGCATACAGAAGCAAAAATCCAGAAGAAAAAGTTACAACCAAATGGCAATGCATACAAGAAGCCAACAATATCTTACCTCTAAAGGAAAACCACAGAAAAAAATAGATGACTGAAGCCATCTTGAAAAGAAAATGGAAGAAAGAAAACAAGCAAAGAACAATAACAAATAACAAAAATAGATAGCAAAATTAGCTATATGTGAAGACAGACAAATGAGAACGGCTTAATCAAAGATGTCTAGACATTTTTAAAAAAATGAAAAGAAACAAGATTAAAACGGTATGCACACAGACATTTAAAAATGACCAATAAGAATACAAAAAAGTCACGGAAAGAGAGTGTATTGTAAACAAAAAAGGTGAAATGTTAATAGGAAATATAGATGCTGTCAATACATGGCAGAAATATACAGCATTGCAGAACTATTTACGAAAGCCGCCATAATCCAGTGGTTAGTGAACTGGACTACAAAGGACAAGAGGTCGGGTTCGATCCTGATCGACGTCTTCCAGGTTCAGCCATTTTATCTGGGAAAGTAAAGCGGCACGCGCGTAATACTGACCACATTACCACAAAAATAATGTGCTGAAGGTCTGTAAAAATTATGACCTCTAACACTTTATTCCCGATACACCACTAGGTGTGATGGGGCACTTCTTTTTTTCTATGTTGATGACACCGTATTACTAGTCACCATCATCAAGTACCGGGCCTGCTGGCGTAGGTGATCATGTCTCTCCACAACTTTCGATCTCGACAGTTATTTATCATTTCTGTTGCTGACTTTCTGCCAAGCCATTCTTTTAAGCTGTCTGGTATCTATTCTCTTTGCTTCCTTCTATCTCTTCGTCCCTCAATTTTTCCAATTGTTACAATATACTCCAGCTGTTCTCTTCTCATTACATGGCCACAAAATGATGATTGTTTCTTCCTAATATTGGAAATTAGCTCTCTTTTTGCTTTGGCCTCTTTCAGAACATTTTCATTACTCTTCTTATCTGCCCGTGGTATTCTCAACATTCTTCTGTAAAACCACATTTCTACAGCCTTCAGTGATTTCCTTGTCTGTTGTCTTACTGTCCATGATTCCCATCCATATGTTAAGACTGGCTCTACATAAAATTTAAGAACTCTTTTTCTTCTTTCTATTGTAAAAAATTATTGCTTAGTATCTTCCTTATTTTTTGGAAAGCTGCTTTTGCCTGAGCCATTCTGCATCTCACCTCGGTTATACATATTCCTTCTGAGGTTATACTAGTAGACATTACAAAAGAACTTAACTAATTAATAAAATAAACAAGATATTCAAAAAATATGGTTTGTGTATAAATATTAAAAAGACTAAAACTGTGGTTATCAACAGAGATAACACAAAAACCTAAAGATGGATATCAAAGTAGACGGTAAGAACTTAGAGTTTAAGAATATAGTTATCTTTGACATGTTATAGCAGGGATGAAAAAAAATAAGACAGACATAAACAAAAAAAGAAGTGGTAAAAAGCAATTTTAGCAACATGAAACACATAGCTACATCAAAAGCAAATAAAATCAGACTTAAAGCTATGAATAGTAAAATGTCATATCTACTCAACCTTCCTGCATAATGTAGAAGCACGGACATTAAATAAGAAAACAAAGTAGAGCATCTAAGACTTGGAAATGTGGGTTTGTAGCAAAATGGGAGAATCTGGTGGAAGGAAAAAAGTTGATAATCAGGTGAAGATTTTATTCTGCTAAAAATGAAAAAGGAACTAATTTTATTTTAATTCGAACAAGAAATTTGAAACTTTTGGACATTATGATGAGACACAATAGACTACTGAAAGTCATCTTGGATGGGAACGTACAGGGTGGTAGAGGCAGTGGCAAACAAAGACTACAGTGGACTGGTAACACCAAAAGATGTAAATAAATATAAAACTGTATCAAGCAGATATATTAGTAGAGGGATAGACAACAAATAACGACGTTTCGACAAATGCCTTCGTCAGGTACAACATCAAAAAAATATCACGATCAACACATAAGCAAATACTATTCTAAAACCCTCCAAAAATGTAACACGAAAACAAAATATTGATCTGAAAAATGGCGGAAAGATTTGGTGACCAGCATTAACGTAGAGCTTGGTTACATGATTAATGGAAAATAGAGCAGGTGGGGGATAACGATGCATGGCAGACAACTAAAACAAGTGGAGGAATTTAAATATCTAGGTTTGACAAACAAAACGACAATTCACAAACAGCAGAAATAGACTGATAGGCAATAACGCTTGTAATCGGACAACTATCACCACTATTGTAAAAAAAGTAAAGTACCCCCGTCACGCCAAGTGTCGTATAGGGAAATATGGTGTTAGTGACACTATATTTTACAGACCTTCAGCACATGATTTTTTGGGGTAATGTGGTCAGTATTACGCCCGTGCTGCTTTACTTTCCCAGAAAAAAATCCGGTACCCATTTAAAGCTGGGGAACCCGGAAGCCGTAGGTTGGGATCGAACCCTACCCCTTGTCCGTGGTAGTCCAGTTCACTAACCACTGAGCTATCGCGGCTCCCACCACTATTGTCCAACAAGAAAATAAATCTGGAGGCAAAGCGGGCACTCTATAATACAATTTCCATTCCAAGCTTGTGCTACCAATGGACCCCAGATGCACGGACAATAATAAAAATAACCTCTACTGAGATGAAATGTGTTAAACGAATGACATGGCACAACCTGAGAGATATGATCAGAAATGAAGAACTGGGAAAAGAGCTAGGAATAATTCCCGCCATAGAGTGCATAAAGGAACAACAGATATATTGTTTTCGCCATGTAATAAGACAGAAAGGTCAAAACACAACACAACGATCCTTCAATGAAAGTTACCAGAGCACAAGACCCAAAAATCGACTACGAAAAAGAGGATTTAAGAAGTTTAAGAAACACTAGGAAACATACCATCAGAATAGGACAAAAGAAGAGCAAAAGACCGCAATGTATGTCTCCCATCGACGCTGAAAATCTAGTCAAGAAGGAAAGAAGAAAAAGAGGGCAGGTGGAAATTAATTCGATCAAAAAGTGCCAAACAGTGAAAAATTAGAAAGGAGTCTCATGGGATTGGATGAAAGAAGGTTTACATAAGATACGACGAAAGAGAGAAAAAGAGAGAAAGCATGGTTGGGGGGGGGGGAGTGAGGTAAAACAGATAACGCAGGGAGGAATGACGATAGGACACAGGAAAGAGTGGTAAAAGTGACCAGAGATTAAAGAAAAAAATGTGACAAGAGTTTAAACATCTCAGATGGAAAGTGCTAAAATAGGCAATTAGTCGGTTCTCCAAATCTAATACTGTGGGTATCATAGAAACAAGAGGCGATTTCAGTAACCCATAAGTCCTCTGGAACATAATGACCTGGAGATCTGAAATGAGAGGAGACAGGAGTGTCGGAATCTCGTTCGATGTTATACAAGTTTCCACGGACCCTATCCCGTAAATGTCTGCCAGATTGACAAATATACGTCTTTAGACAGCGCAGCCAGACGATGGTTTATAACATATTACGGATTATACAAGTGATGCCTTCTTGGATATCAAAGGGGCCATTAGGGAACATGACTTGGTAAGTCTGCATGATCTGTTTCAGCGGCCGTGCCCCTCAGGTTCTGGCCAGGATTACGAAGGCGGCTCCTATCCAAAATATCTGGAAGGTTCTATCGCGTTTAAAATCCACCAATAGTGGGCCAGAAAACAGAAGGTGAGTGGTAGGATCGGAGCTGAGGATAGATTGGTGTCGTTTCAGGAATCGGAGTACAGCCACATTGTGAATTTGGTGGGTAAGAGAAAGAATAGGTGTGTTAGAAGGAGGGCGGGGATTAAGGAGAACTTGCTGGACAACAATATTGCACGACAGTTCCACGGTAAAAACGGCAACGAAAGAGTTCCAACACAAGGTGGGCTTGATGGAGAAAGTTATCGTCTTGACTGAAGAGGTGTCAAGTTGTAGGAGTTGAGAAAAAGGATTAGAATGACGACAATTACGAGGGTATGAAGAGAAATAGATGATGTAAAAGTGGGTATCGGTAGATCTATAGGTATATAGGGTAAAGAGAGACCCAGATGTCTGAAAAGGTAAGGGAAGTTGTTGTCGTTGTCCCTGTATTTTGAAGAAGGCCACAGGCCAAAACGTCAGTATTGTGTTGTGTTCCTTCTTTGTAAAGCTGTCACCATACCTTGGAGTGTCTAACACTCCCCACCACTGGCTTCTTTCTGAAAAGGTAACATTGGAGGTAGATATAGAGTAATAAATCCCATTGGAGGGGTGAAATGAGCCTACAAATTCCAGGAATTGGGTCAAATCAGGTTCTAAAGACACCCCGAATCTGTCGTCGATGTGCCGGTAAAGATGTCGTGAAAGGGCCCTTGAAGAAGGAAAGAATGTGGTGCTTTAGGTAACTCATATTCATATACAGCTAGGGTCCATCTTTGTGCCATATCAACCAATCTTAGTGCACAACTTCTCTATATATCCACTCCGGGCTCACCATTTCTCTACCTTTCTACTTCTAGTACATCACCTCTCTATGTACTAACTTCTAGTTCAACACTTCTCTATTACTTTACGCCTTATATTTATCCACTTCTGACTCACCACCTCTCCATCTATCAACTTCTAGTACACCAATTCTCTATATATCTACCTCAGGCACACCATTTCTCTATTTCCCATTTCTAGTACACCAATTCTCTATGCACTACTTCTAGCACACCACTTCTCTTAGATTAAACGTCTTTTCCTTTCCTTCTAATTAATCTACTTCTAGTACACCCACTCCCAGTATACCACCTCTCTATATATCTACTCCCAGTACACCACTTCTCTACTATCCACTTCTGATGCACCCTTTCTCGGTTTCGCCTCTCTATATTAATTTTTAACACACCACTTCTCTGTTATCTACTCCTTATACACCCCTTCTCTTTCTAGCCACTTACAGTAACTACCTCTACATCCTTTCCTAGTATACCACTTCTCTCGATATCTACTCCTAGTACACAGCTTCTTTATTTTTTATGCACCATTTATCCGTTCACTTCTATATATCAACGTCTGATACACCACTTCTCTGTTGATCTACTTCTATTACACCCATTCTCTTTCTATTCATTTACAGTAACCACTTCTCTATGTCTATCCATCTGGTACTCCACTTATCCCATTATCAACTCTCTTCTAGGACACCACCTACCTATTCATCAACTCCTTGCACACCCTTTCTCTGTATATCCACTTCAGGTACACCATTTCTCTACTTTTCTACTTCCAGTACACCACCTCTCCTCTCTATGTACTAGCTTCCAGTACACCACTTCTCTATTACTTCACATCCTACAGACCCCCTCCTCTATCTATCTACTTCTAGCCTTCTAGCTCACCACCTCTCCATTAATCCACTTCTAGTACATATGTTCTTCATACTACTCTATATCTCTACTTATGGTACACCATTTCTCTATTCTCCCAACTTTGACCACTTCTCCTTTGCCTACGTCTAGGACACCCCTTCTCTATTTATCTACTTCTAGTACATCCATTCCTAGTATACCACTTCTCTTTGTCTACTCTTAGTTCACTACTTTTCCATTTATTTCTGGTACACCACACCATTTCTCTGGTGTTTAGTAGCAACTTGTCTACTCTCCGACCTTATTTCCATAACTTCCCCACTTATCTCAACCTGGGTTATCTTCCTCCAGTGTTCAATCCCTTGATTAGGCGCCTTAACTTTGGCCCCTCTCCCTATTTCCCTCCCCTGATCGTATGTTTGCCCTCTGACATGTCTCCCTCGGGCTATTGTATTGCAGTGGCGTATACTGGTTTTGGGGTCTGTGCTACCGCTGACATAATAAATAAAGATATACGTTATATTCAGTAGGCTAACATGAATTAATATTTGCTAATGACATCACTACATTTTAACTTACTTATTTATATGTAAACTCTATCCGTCTTGTTTGGGAAGCTTTGTCACTGCTTGCTGCTTGCTTGCGTTCGCCCGATGACTAAAGTATTGTAGAGTATTCGTAGACTGTAGAATTTCTCTTCGTCATCCGCCCATAAAAGGACGTTAAGTGGGCGTGTCTACGTTGTGTTGTGGTTTGCAGTATGACTGTTATATTTGCGCTTTTCGGCCCAACACATCCGACTTCAGCACGACATTTTTGAGTACCGAGTTGTCTTCCCTCTTCGATCCCTCTTCGCTTGGCCAGGCTAGACAGGTTAGTCTGCTACTGGAGGCACCGCGGAGAGGTGGAACAGGGTCTCGATGGTTTTGGTTCACCGATCCTGGCGTAAGCCATCAGCTGTGGGTTGCTGACAACTTCCAGCTCTGGTGCTGGGAAGCGCGCCTTTGCCTCCACTTTGTCATTGAAAGTACTATTGGATTGGTTTTTAAGTTTCTGAAGGAATGATTTCTCAATGGACATTATTGCCCAACCAGATAAGCGTTCTTGTGTCTGAGTTGAGCAACAATAAGATTTGATTCTCTTGAGAGCAGAAACAGTTCTTTCTACAGATGCTGATGCGCATAACATAGTTATCAATAGGTTAGGAAGTTCCGGTAATCAGACATAGTTTCACTTTCAGTTTGTAACGCTTCTCATTGGCTAGAGCTAAAAATAACCCATGAAAACGCATTTTGTATAGGTAACTCTCGCCCGTAGAATTTTGACGGGAATTTTTTAATATCAAGGTCATTAATTCTAAGTCCGAGAGAAGTGAAATGTACCGCTGCTGATTAGCGGTTTCTTGCACTATTTTTGTATAGTACTTTCGGCTTCTTTCACAAACGTTAAAGTGGCCATAGGAAAACCTTACTTTAATAAATTCAAATCAAAGCAAATAAATCATATTGGCCTACGAAATGTGTAATAGAATATTCGAACATTTGTAATATAACAGTAGTATAGTAGGAAGGCTTTGTTTAGTATTTGGCCCGTAAATTAACAAGGATATATAGTGTGGCGCGTGGCGCGCATAATACGTGCGGCACAGGGGGAGTTAACCATGATCTCTCGTGCGGGATGTTGACCTCTAGTCCCGGTGACCCCAGAAGTGACCTGTTTATGTCTGGTGTGTGCTGACTTTGGAGATCTTGATGTACTTGATCGATAGTGATAAGTTAGTAGATTATACAACATCAATGATAAAAGGTCAATATAAAACAGAAATCAAAAGATACATTTTATTCTGTTATTATCTCAATAGGTGTTTAACATACAGTGGATATTATATAACATTACAAAAATATTTAGTACATGGAGTAAATATACAGTACAAGGATAACATTTATTTAAAGCTATGTAGTTGGGTGTCTGCTTAGCTCTATGCCATAAATGAATCATAAGGGTTGAACCTGTTAGAGATCGCTGGTCACTCTGAGCTGGTAGTGTAAAGAGTTAAATATCTAGAGGTGTAGTCAAGACGTTATCATCAGCTACCTTTTTTTTATACAGAAATAGGAAAGAGCATTTCTTGTTTGACTGTAGGAAAATATGGAATTATTTAAGACTTTGAAACCTACATTTTTCCCACCCTTAGCCTTTTGCGTGGCGAGAACCTCTAAAAACATATCTTTATCTAATTTGTTGTGTTGCTTACTCAGCCCTTTACAACTGATTTTATCGTAATCCCCACTATAATGGTACGTCTTACTACATAAGCTAACAAGTGCTGTCCCTTCGTACTCTAATTTTAAAAGACCGGGCGTTCGTTTGGTGTATGCTTTAACACCCTTACAGTTTATACAGTCCGTCTTGCTAATATGCTCATCGCAAAACTCGGTGGTAAACCAGTCTTTATATACGATATTAAACTTCTCCCGCAGACCTAACTTAACTATGTCATCTAACTTAGGTGCGATTAAAGCCAAGTATAAACTATCAGTATCTGTTTCACATAACTGAAAATTTGACCTATCTACAAACTTATCTAAGAACTCGAAATAAAAATCTAACATACGCAGTTTTGCATATTGATACACGAAGAACCCGATTTGTAGGGGTAAGTCCCAAACCGTTTTCCTTTTCTCTATCTCAATTTCTAAAAGATCCTCCCCTATTTCAGTCATCTTTTTTAAATCGGGAACTATTTATCATTTTCGATATCTCATCCCCCTGAACGTACGATACAGCGCTATGATTGACCTTATTGGTTAGAGTCTTCCCGTAGGCTGAGTTTCCTAAGAGCTTCATCGTATCGCTTACTATAGATTGATTTTCGTCTAAATCACCAGCACGCCTAGCGTCAGAAACCATTTCTCCAAACTTTTTAAAACAACTAGACGGTTGATATTCTATCACTTGATAAATTTTTGTTACCTCTAGCCCATGATCTAAATACCATTTTAACAGTGGTGTTGCCAACAAATTTTTTTCTCCGACATAACTACCGATTAGTGTGCGACGAGGGGTTGACAACAAGTTATGCTTGAGAGCATATTCACCCATAAACGGCCCAATATCATCACGCGTGACGTTAATATTTTTGAAAATCATCTGAGTCATCTCACTGAAATATTCCTTCAAGTGGTCGGGGACGTGTAGATAACATTCCACTAAACCAATACATGTCCCATCTGAAACAGAAATCAGAATCTGTTTATCACTGAGAGGGAGCCCTTCTTTAGAGTAAGAGGGTCTAGCTCGAGGGATGACTTTAAAAACGAAAGCCCTAATGGTTGGGCCAGACCTTTTCAGAGCCTGCCACTCACATTCTCACATAACTTCGACGGGGACGTTGACCTCCTAGGTTATGTAGGTGTGTGTGTGTATCTCACTTGTTTTTTCAAACAGTTCCAACAAGTGCATATTATTAACAGGGTTTCAATCTTTATCTTTGGTGAGGGGACATTCTTTGTGACCATGGTACAGACAACCATGAAAATTGTAGACAATTCTATTCATTTTATCCCACCCATCCACAGGGGTATTTCTGTCACCTAACCGAAACTCCCGCCCGTTAAACTGAGTTTTTAACTCCACCTCTTATTGGTGAGCGACCCACGTTAGCCACTCTCTACTTTGTTGGACATAATAGTTATCTTTTTCGACCATAAACCCGGTCTCCAATCTTCTAATAATTGGGTAATCTGTTGACATTGGATTCATCAGAGCCCAAAGATACAACACGTTGGCATCGTAACCTTGGATGGATTGGACCAGCATTCCGCTCCTAATAAACGTTTTACCTACTTCGTGATACTTATGAAAAATTATATAGGAACCTTCAACGATATTATATCTAATCATTGTGTCTAGACTCGCCTGTTTGCTTGAACATAACTAAACATTACACCCCTATCAACGGTCTTAAAAAGATACTTTAAATAAACACCCAGAACCGAAATGGCGTCTTTTAAAACAGTCCACACCTCGCTCCCCATAAAAGCGAACCTGCTGCTCTAAGGCTTCTAAGAAGGGGACTACATCTTTGTTATTATACAACACCAAAAAGTCCCTAAGGGTAGTCATGTTATTATCCTTCCAGACCTTTTTGCACAGAGCGTACTCCTTGGAAATGTTGGAATTTTTTAGTTTGAAAAAGACGGCCGAGTGAAGAGGTAACTCCGCCTCATCCAACATTTTAGGGTCGTCTATATATTCATAACAAAAGTAACCCTTTGTCTCACTAATCTTATAAGCTGCCAAGTACTTACTATAGCTAAACCCTGGGGCTAGATAGTTCACTATATCTAAGAATCTTAGATTTTGCGTTGCAATACTCATGAAGTTATTGTTTCTTTTAACTATAAACTTGAACGGTTTTGGTACTTTGTATTCTCCTGGTCCTTTTATTCATTAACCTCAGCTTCTTCTTCCTCTTCCATACTATCGCCTTCTTCGCTCTCTTGCACAGGGGCGACCATGAAGTGCCTTATTAGATAAGGTTTAATGACGTTGACGTCATATTTCCCGGAGTTAAACCCTATCACTGGAAGCTCTTTTAAATACTCATCAAACCTAAATATTAGCTCGTGTTTATTCAGATCATGGAGTTGCGTAAAAATACTGTCAAACCGAGAGCGCAATAACGAGTATGCCTTATAAGCGATACTAGTGAGGTAATCAACCATCTGACTAACTAAAACCTGCGGGTCAACCTTGTTTATGAAGCATTTAGGTGCCTCCCACCCTAGGACATTTGAGGCTATAGAACACGAGAGGGGCACATGTTTAGCTACAAAGGTAGTCGACTGCGTCTTTTGGGGAACATTCCTACTATCAAAATAACATTCATAATCGAATGTCGCCCTGAAGGGGTTTGTCGACAAGGGGGTAACAATTATAAAAATGTTTTCTAAGTAAATTTTTTGCTGTGGTGATGTCTACTATAACATCTGGGGTAAGCTTAGAGTGTAAATTTACTATTTTTATCGATTTCATTGGCGTAGACATCAAAAAGAGTCAAGGAAGTAAAATCATAAAAGTGCTTTCTAAGCAAATTTTTCCTATGGGGATATCTAAAAGAAAGTTTAGGATAAGCATTGAGGTTAAGTTTACTATTATTTAACAGTTTCTCTCTCTCTCTCTCTCTCTCTCTCTCTCTTTCTCTCTCTCTCTCTCTCTGCGATCAGGACTCAGTCAGAGTAGGATTCCAGACTCCCACATGAAGTCAGCTGTCAGGTTAAGTGTGTTGATCGCCCCCACAGACAGAACGTCACATTTAGAGTCCGCCAGATCCACTCTGACTGAACACCCGTTAATACGTTGCACTGTGTTCTGCGCCAGTGGCCCAGTGCATCCGATTTCAGCCAGCATTTTTTCAGGTTTGCTTTCCTTAGCCTTTGATTGTCCCCAATCTTCCTGCAAGGCAGCAGATTGTCTTTTCTGTAGGGGGATTCTGCCCTTAGATGGTCGGCCCTCCCAGGTTTACGAGCACCATCTGCCCGATTCGTAGGGGTATCCATAAAAAAAGTGGTCCGGGGAAAAATTCATAAAATTGACTGGTAATGCCTCATAGGTCAAAATATATTTTTAGAAACTCCACGGGCATCGCGTCAGCAGTCAAAAGCTATTTTAGTAACACTTCCGGTATTGCGTCAGAGGTCAGTCCTATATTTAGTAACACCTCTGGGGTTTCAGGTGCATATATAAGGCGAGTGTGAATCTTGTAATCAGACATACGCTTACAGTTGTTGACGACGGATGTGTCTCGTGCCTTCAGACACATAAAAAGTAAGTGTTATTTCAGTTCTTTAATATTATACTATGTTACTTTAGTAACGTCTTTTTGATAAGTTGATTTTTTATTAGCCACGTGTTATTTTTGTAACCTAATTTTGGTAAGTTGTGAATCTCATTGATTACCTTTACTGGTTTTCTTTCCTTGTAATGTTTACTGTTCGTTATTCTTTAGTTGTAATGTTTCAATTTCTTTTCTACAGATGTCTAACACTTGTCATCTCTGCTTCAAAACTTTCACCCGGCGCTGGGACATAAAACAACACCTTGCTAGTGTACATGTGTGTCATGAATACAATTGTGATGTTTGTGAACGAGTATATACAAGAGTAGACAGCCTTGCCAGACATATCAAGACAGAGCATCCTGCACCTCTTGTATCAGTAGTTTCTGCATCACCAACCCCTGCATCCGCAGATCATGTACCCTCTAAAGAGACCAGTGCTACCTCACATATATGCCCAGTCTGTCAACAAATCGTCAGTGGGGCTAGCCACCTACAAGTACATCTCGCTAGCCATGACATAGATGTGGACACCTCAACACCATCAACGCTAGCAGGCCCACTGGTATCGACAACCTCATGGAAACGGGCGGTAAATAGTTCGACTCAGGGGCTCTCAAAGAAACCAAGACTTATTAATGAAGCAGACTCTTTAAATAAGTTACCCCAAGATATTAGGAAGATATATAAGGCCAACTGGTTAGCTATTAGAACACACGAAAGTAAGAACAAATACATGGACACGTACACTATATTTCATCAGCCTGATGAAACAGTTTAATCCCTCTCTAATGTTAGGTAACTTTCACGGTGTAACTCTTGCCGAAATTTCTTTCTTAGAGAACTGTTTTTTCAATAAACATAGATATTTTTTAGTTTGATTCTGACCAAGCCTTGCGTTTCGATCTGAGAAGCACTAGTATTTATAATGAAACTCTCCGTCTTTTACTTTACAAAAATCACTTCTTTTATATAAACGATCTTTCTAGGGCTAGTAAAGCTTTTCTTGTGAAAAATGTGGGAAATTGTGGAAAGAGTTTTGGCGTATCAATAAGCACGAAAAAACTTGCAATGGGGATATGACTGTAGAGACATATAAGGGAGGGGTTTACTCTTCACCTGAAAGTGTATGGGACGCGATCAGCTCTGAAGGGATAAGTACTCAAGAGTCTTGTATTTACCCCTTTAGGGCGACATTCGATTATGAATGTTATTTTGATAGTAGGAATGTTCCCCAACAGACGCAGTCGACTACCTTTGTAGCTAAACATGTGCCCCTCTCGTGTTCTATAGCCTCAAATGTCTAGGGTGGGAGGCACCTAAATGCTTCATAAACAAGGGTGACCCGCAGGTTTTAGTTAGTCAGATGGTTGATTACCTCACTAGTATAGCTGATATGGCATACTCGTTATTGCGCTCTCGGTTTGACAGTATTTTTACGCAGCTCCATGATCTGAATAAACACGAGCTAATAGTTAGGTTTGATGAGTATTTAAAAGAGCTTCCAGTGATAGGGTTTAACTCCGGGAAATATGACGTCAACGTCATTAAACCTTATCTAATAAGGCACTTCATGGTTGCCCCTGTGCAAGAGAGCGAAGAAGGCGATAGTATGGAAGAGGAAGAAGAAGCTGAGGTTAATGAATAAAAGGACCAGGAGAATACAAAGTACCAAAACCGTTCAAGTTTATAGTTAAAAGAAACAATAACTTCATGTGTATTGCAACGCAAAATCTAAAACTCTTAGATATAGTAAACTATCTAGCCCCAGGGTTTAGCTATAGTAAGTACTTGGCAGCTTATAAGATTAGTGAGACAAAGGGTTACTTTTATTATGAATATATAGACGACACTAAAATGTTGGATGAGGCGGAGTTACCTCTTCACTCGGCCGTCTTTTTCAAACTAAAAAATTCCAACATTTCCAAGGAGTACGCTCTGTGCAAAAAGGCCTGGAAGGATAATAACATGACTACCCTTAGGGACTTTTTGGTGTTGTATAATAACAAAGATGTAGTCCCCTTCTTAGAAGCCTTAGAGCAGCAGGTTCGCTTTTATGGGGAGCGAGGTGTGGACTGTTTTAAAGACGCCATTTCGATTCCGTGTTTTTGTTTAAAGTATCTTTTTAAGACCGTTGATAGGGGTGTAATGTTTAGTTTATGTTCAAGCAAACAGGCGAGTCTACACACAAAGATTAGAGATAATATCGTTGGAGGTCCCTATATAATTTGTCATAGGTATCACGAAGTAGGTGATTAGTTCATTAGGTGTGGAAAGCTGGTCCAATCCATCCAAGGTTACGATGCCAACACGTTGTATCTTTTGGCTCTGAAGAATCCAATGCTAAAAGATTATCCAATTATTAGAAGAATGGAGACCGGATTTATGGTCGAAAAAGATAACTATTATGTCCAACAAAGTAGAGAGTGGCTAACGTGGGTCGCTCACCAAAAAGGGGTGGAGTTGAAAACTCAGTTTAACGGGCGGGAGTTTCGGTTAGTGATAGAAATATCCCTGTGGATGGGTGGGATAAAATGAATAGAATAGTCAAAGTCCCCGTCGACGTTATGTGGGAATGTGAGTGGCAGGCCTTGTAAAGGTCTGGCCCAACCATTAGGGCTTTCGTTTCTAATGTCATCTTTCGAGCTAGACCCTCTTACTCTAAAGAAGGGCTCCTTCTCAGTGATAAACAGATTCTGACTTCTGTTTCAGATGGGACATGTTTTGGTTTAGTGGAATGTGATCTACACGTCCCTGACCACTTGAAGGAACATTTCAGTGAGATGACTCCGATTTTCAAAAATATTGACGTCACGCGTGATGATATTGGGCCGTTTATGGGTGAATATGCTCTCAAGCATAACTTGTTGTCAACCCCTTGTCGCACACTAATCGGTAGTTATGTCGGAGAAAAAATTTGTTGGCAACACCACTGTTAAAATGGTATTTAGATCATGGGCTAGAGGTAACAAAAATTTATCAAGTGATAGAATATCAACCGTCTAGTTATTTTAAAAAGTTTGGAGAAATGGTTTCTGACGCTAGGCGTGCTGGTGATTTAGACGAAAATCAATCTATAGTAAGCGATACGATGAAGCTCTTAGGAAACTCAGCCTACGGGAAGACTCTAACCAATAAGGCCAATCATAGCGCTGTCTCGTAAGTTCAGGGGGATGAGATATCAAAAAGGATAAATAATTCCCGATTTAAAAAGATGACTGAAATAGGGGAGGATCTTTTAGAAATTGAGATAGAGAAAAGGAAAACGGTTTGGGACTTACCCCTACAAATCGGGTTCTTCGTGTATCAATATGCAAAACTGCGTATGTTAGATTGTTATTTCGAGTTCTTAGATAAGTTTGTAGATAGGTCCAACTTTCAGATATGTGAAACAGATACTGATAGTTTATACTTATCTTTAGGCGCACCTAAGTTAGATGACATAGTTAAGTTAGGTCTGCGGGAGAAGTTTAATAGCGTATATAAAGACTGGTTTACCGCCGAGTTTTGCGATGAGCATATTAGCAAGACAGACTGTATAAACTGTAAGGGTGTTAAAGCATACACCAAACGAACGCCCGGTCTTTTTAAATTAGAGTACGAAGGGACAGCACTTGTTAGCTTATGTAGTAAGACGTACCATTGTAGTGGGGATTACGATAAAATCAGTTGTAAAGGGCTGAGTAAGTAAAGGGTTAAGGCATAAAAATGCGAAGCTGCAGTAAAGCTGAATATGAGGAAAAATTAAAAATAAAAAAAGGTATGTAAGAAGCTTTACGTGACAAGTGGACGACACAGACTAAACAACGTTTCGGCTCAATAGGCCTTCATCAGGAACAAACAATAAAAACACACACACACAAATTAATAACGAAACAACCAAAACAAAAACAATCGAAATGTGAGAAAAAGATATGTTTTTAGAGGTTCTCGCCACGCAAAAGGCTAAGGGTGGGAACAATGTTGGTTTCAAAGTCTTAAATAATTCCATATTTTCCTACAGTCAAACAAGAAATGCTCTTTCCTATTTCTATATAAAAAGAAGGGTAGCTGATGATAACGTCTTACATGATAATGTCATTTATGACATATAGCTAAGCAGACACCCAACTACATAGCTTTAAATAAATGTTATCCTTGTACTGTATATTTACTCCATGTACTAAATATTTTTGTAATGTTATATAATATCCACTGTATGTTAAACACCTATTGAGATAATAAAAGAATAAAATATATCTTTTGATTTCTGTTTTATATTGACCTTATTTCATTGATGTTGTATAATCTACTAACCTATCACTATCGATCAAGTACATCAAGATCTCCAAAGTCAGCATACACCAGACATAAACAGGTCATTTCCGGGGTCACCGGGACTAGAAGTCAACATCCCGACATGAGAGATCATGGTTAACTTCCCCAGTGCCACACGTGTTGTGTGCGCCACGCGCCACACTATATATCTTTCTTAATTTACGGGCCAAATACTAATCAAATCCTTCATACTTTCCTACTTATAATTATGAAAAAAATATGATAAATTATCATTTCCTTTTGTATTTCGTTTTTATGTTTAGATCTATCGTATACCACCTTTGTTCCCTGGCCGTGTCTCATTAATAACATCAGTAACAAAAAACAAAGAAAATAGATTTAACGTTTTGACAACATCTCTTACAGGAAACAGTGAAAGGTGGATTCTCAGACTATATTAGATGTGGAGAAATGGTGGGGGATAACAGCATTTAGAGAACACAGATACAAAAGTGCTGACACAGGCAGAAAAATTATCATGCTTGCCGAGACATCCAACGAAGGACCGATTCCAATATCTTTCATTGCGGCGGCTTGAAAGAAACAGTTTTATCCACCAAGCCAACCGAATTTGTAGACAAACACTAGACATACCAAGCATTGTTTGCCCCCCTATTCTCCATGCAATAACATACCCCTAGACAGAGGATCTGGTTTACCGATACAAATACGGTCATAAGTGAAAGGAATACTTGACAGACAGGAACATAATAGTATACAGCGCAAAACAATCACTTTCATTTTCTTGGATAAGAATATTCATAAGCTCTCGTGTTTCGTGTGTATAGATGATGGATAAGCACACAATGCTATAAATAAACGGGGGAGCAGGCGCACACATAGAGTAATCAAAAACACTAGGTATAGGAATAGATTAGCAAATGGGAAATACTGTCACAGTTACGATGCAGAAATCTAAGCAATAAAGTTGGCAATAGAAACTTTGTTGAATAATAATCTTGGTCCACAGGCTGTAATGTTTTTGACAATATAGATTCTTAAAAATTACCACATATGCAGACCTTATTGACTGAACTCTTCAATCATTACAAGGTCATCTCAGTGGATTTCATCTCACTATGAGGCAACACCAGGGTACGAGGAAGCAGATCAGCTGACAAAGAAAGGCGCAACGAGCAAATAACAAGATGCGCCAGTTAAATATCATCATGAATAACAGATATTCGAATAAATCAGAAGACTACAAGCCTCAAATCAAAATGCGTACCAGATTGTGAATAGACGTGAACAAGTTATAATTTTAAACCACAGAGCACACAGTCAACTACTTAGTTACATGTATACAAAATTCAAGATTGTCACAACAAAAACATGTCAATGTGAAGAGTTATTATTATTGAGTTATTATTGAGTTATTTGCGGGTCATCATCATTGCACTCCCAACATGTCCATAGGTGCTCAGATCCCCTCCTTAGCAAGTCCCGCAGTGTCCAGTGACTGACGACTCCAGTTCTATGTTGGTTGATAAGTCTTCTTACACGGCCACTAAGTTTCTCATTTCTGGCTGTGCCCATCTTAACTCCCATTTCCATCATCCGAAGAATTGACGTGGATATGTGTTTGTCGAAGTCATGTGCTCTTCCCACATCTCGGAGGGCATTGATGATGTCCGCCCGATCCATTGATTGCTCAACGGCAGCGCAGCTAGCCAACCTGACCGCTCTTTCATTTCCCCGTACTCCCGCATGTCCAGGGACATAGACAAAGGTGACATCACGTATTTTGGACTTCTGCAATGACTCTACCCATTGCATGCGTACAGAGCCTGCCACCACTTCTTTTATCATGCTCATCGAATCACTGAGTATACATGCGTGGGTATAGTCTTGTGACTCAAACCATTTGAATGCATTGATCACTGCCATCACCTCCATTGTCATGCTACTCGTGGTCATGACGTATGCACCACTGTCTTCTTTGACTATTCTGCCTGCCGAGCGTTCTGTAAATGCCCATGCACTTCTTTAGTGTCGTCGTACAGATCCGTCTGTATAGATGATTGTATTTTTCTCATCGGTGTTATCGCAGATGAGACCGTTGACCTCAGCATTAACCACTACCGGATTCTTTTCCCTACTTTTCCTGTCGAGTGTGACAATACATGAGAAAGTCCTCTTGAATGACGTAGACACCAGTATTCACTCCTTACCAACGCTGATATTGGTAAGCCCACAGACCTGTTTGATGACATCTTCTGCTCGGCCTACCC
Source organism: Megaustenia siamemsis (assembly GCA_032433765.1). NCBI lineage: Eukaryota > Metazoa > Mollusca > Gastropoda > Stylommatophora > Ariophantidae > Megaustenia > Megaustenia siamemsis. The sequence goes on from JAVIAB010000051.1 coordinate 87,809,131, forward strand.
ATGATTTGCATCTTTTTAGCCTGGCACCTTTCCCTGTGTTGAGCACGTGGCGCAATGAATGCTCTGTATCTGTACTAATATTCAGGTATGCTCGTGTTCTCCAAATCTTGATTCTGTCATCTATGGTTGGAAGGGTCAAGAAGATATCTCATTGCTACACAGGGAGTGTCCCTTGTACATCCCAAGATAATGCGCATGGCTTCATTTTGTATTTTCTCCAGCCTATCAATTTGAGTCGTACTGACAGTAAGAATTGCCAGGGCATACTCGATTGGTGCGAGGACTAATCCCTGGAACAGAAGAGTAAGTAGCCTCTGCTCAATGTTGACAGCTGCCATGACCTTCAAGGCGGCTAATCCTTTGCGGGATTTTGTTATCACATGGTCGACGTGGTCCCAAAAACACAAGCTGCGATCAAACTTAACTCCGAGGTATGTCATCAACTTGTCCCTGGTCGCTTGATCAGCTCCCATTCGTACTACCGGTGTGGTCGTATTAACGATATGATTGTTAAGGGAGAACCATGAAACTGATGCTTTATTAGGATTGACCAAGGCACCTGAAACCCCACACCAGGAAGAAAGGCGATCGAGTTCGTCTTGCATTGTGGAGGCGATTCCCCGTCTGTCTCTTCCCTGTATATATACTAGAATATCATCAGCAAAAGTCATAGTTCTTACCCTCCCATCCATTTGTTGTTCCGTAATCGTTATTGTGTACACGTTAAATAGAACTGGTGACAATGGTGAGCCTTATGGCAGCCCTGGACAAATGGATGTTGGCTCGCAAGACCAACTTCCACATCTGAGTATCACCTTCCTCTGAAACAGTGCCGCAGCGACCCATCTAATGAGGAAGGGTGCACCGCCAGTTTGAGGAGCATATGCATGAGGTATTCAAATGACCGGACAAGGGACGCACCAAAATGGCTGCTTATTTACATTCGAGCTATGGACTAAGCAATGTTTACTTTGAATACCACGATATATGTTATTGCAGCGAGTTGGCAGATTTTTGAAAATGTATTCAGGGGTTTGAACATAAATGTTTGTTCACAGTTCGTTAACCTTCGCTGTAGATAAAGTCGTTAATTTGATGGCTTAGTTTGTGATCTTGGTAGCTAAGGACCTAACTTGTGCAAACGGATGGCATTGGCAAGGATCATTTTGAATCTATGAAGTGGGCTCATTTTGTGTTTAACTCAAAAGCATATGTGCTTTTTAACCAAAGATTTTTTTTTTGGGACTCAATGCAGATATCCCCGATGGAAGAATAAATTGTACTATTAGTCCCATAAATGATTCGCTTCCAGAGGTTTATGATGTAAACAAAGCAGGTTTGTCATTGCAAGTGAATAATGTCCACACCTATAATTGGTCAGGATTGGGTAGCAGCAGCAGCTTTATAGCGAACACAGAAAACTTCACAGGATTGTGCTGTTCTGAAACAGCTATGCCATGCTACCCTAGAATTGCCTTTAATGGGATTACTGTGACCACAAACCACTCTCCATGTGTGTGCCACATATTTACACCCCAGAAAGAAATTCTGAATATAATAACATCATGTGCCGTCTGTGATATTAATGACCACAGACCGGGAGCCTCCAGTATGATTGATACAACTGTTGCACCAAACACTTCATCAGCAAAGCCATATCTATGGAATGTTAATCTGACATTGTTCTTGAATGATGTCCAAGTTAATGAGACATCAGAATCGTGTGGCGGCAGCTACAAGAAGGGAGCGGAGAACATCATCAATTGTGTTTTTACTAACTACAGGTCATGTGGCTTCTGTTGGATTGGAAATGATAACTTACCACCCCTGTGTGTCTATATGTTTGGAATTGGAGTCATTAATGACGGCCTAACATCATCAAGTGCTACGACGATCATCATTTTCTGGAGGACGTAAACTCCCATGGTATATGGTGGATAGGCGGCAGGAACCATTGAAGGCTATGTCTGAAAAGTGTTCCTTGTTGCAGTTTCCTCATATTCCAAGTCCGGCTTGTTGCAGGAGCTACTGAGTTAAGTGCTCTGTGAACACCATGAGCTGTGTGTCTCATCCGTTTTGATCCTGCTTCGATATCCCGCTTGTTTACGATGAATGATGATATCGTATGACGGGGAACAGTTGGCTGTGTTCACTTTCTGCGCGGTTTCGCTTTATGTCTTTTGGCGTGTGCTGAGACTGCTACGATGGGGACTAGAGTTACCTTTCTTTGTTTGGGAGATGAGTTAGTAATTCGGATGATTCCACTGGCACGGGCGGTTGAGCAATTATGGATTTTAATTCGTTTGTTGTGATACCGAGGCCTTCCATAACCAATAACAATAACAATAACAATGCATCTTCCAGATCTATAACAGCAACACATGTCTCATCTCGTCTGTGGAAGCCTTTGAAGACGTCATAGGCAAAGACTGCCGCATTTAGCCATGTCTCTTTGTTACATCTATAACCTCCGAGAGTGGGTGGGAATGCGCATTTCACGTGTGAGACAGAGACACCCCATACTGCTGATCAGATATTTCAAGATTGTTTTGAGTATAGCACACTGAGGAAAAACCTTTGGCCCATAGCTACAATATTGCAGGTAAAATTATATTAGCCGCTGCGACAACTACAAAACAACAGTAACATTCATAGAAGAAGCGGCATTGCAGATATAGACAATACTTAAGGTCAATGGAAGATTAGGCAGACTGGCAAACAGATAAAAACAGCCACGTGCGCTGAAAGACAAGACAGACAGGTAGACAGATAGATAGACAGACAGACATACAGACCGACAGACAGATAGATAGATAGATAGATAAATAGATAGATAGATAGATAGATAGATAGATAGATAGATAGATAGATAGATAGATAGATAGATAGATAGATAGATAGATGATGGATGGATGGATGGATGGATGGATGGATGGATGGATGGATGGATGGATGGATGGATGGATGGATGGATGGATGGATGGATGGATGGATGGATGTGGGTGGGTGGGTGGGTGGGTGGGTGGGTGGGGGTGGGTGGGGGTGGGTGGGTGGGTGGGTGGGTAGATAGATAGATAGATAGATAGATAGATAGATAGATAGATAGATAGATAGATAGATAGATAGATAGATAGATAGATAGATAGATAGATAGATAGATAGATAGATAGATAGATAGATAGATAGATAGATAGATAGATAGATAGATAGATAGATAGATAGATAGATAGATAGATAGATAGATAGATAGATAGATAGATAGATAGATAGATAGATAGATAGATAGATAGATAGATAGATAGATAGATAGATAGATAGATAGATAGATAGATAGATAGATAGATAGATAGATAGATAGATGATAGATAGATAGATGGGATGGATGGATGGATGGATGGATGGATGGATGGATGGATGGATGGATGGATGGATGGATGGATGGATGGATGGATGGATGGATGGATATGGTGAAAGCAACGTTCCGGAAAGTGGATATTTAAGATGTGGTCAATTTACTCCAGTATATAAAATACACAAATACGGTAACATTGATGAGATAGGCAAGAGCAGCAGGAATTGGCTCCCTCAATGAGATGAATCTGCTTGCACAGAAAAGAGACACATGGTGAGATTTGATAAAATATCTTTAAAAGAATTGAAAATTGCTAGAACAAAAATTCAGATAAGAGAAGGAGTATTTTGGTCTACGCCCTATGGGCCGGCTACGGCTCGAAAGGTCAATAGATAGATAGGTAGAAATAAAATACAGAAAAGAAAACAATAAAAATTCACAAAACTACCTACCTCCAGAGCCGTAAGATGCTGAAGACTGCAATGGGCGGCGGGATAAAGACCTGCTCAAACACCTCCGCTTGTGCTGAATGCGTCTTAAGACTTGTCCCACTGTTAATGAAGGTAGCGATAATGGTAACAGGGTTACGACAGTGATGTTCACACAGTGATAACAAGCAGAAATACAATAGTGATAGCCAAACAATGATAGCAGCAGTACAAGAGTTATGTAAGACAATGATAATAAAAGTACAGAGGTGATACCTAGACAATGACAGCAGTGGCACATAAGTGATGCCTAGACAATGATAGCAGAGGTAACGACGATTTGGGAATACAGTTTGATCGAAGTCTTGCTTTCACCCAGCACATACATCAAGTGTTAATGAAGACCAGGTATGGTTTTTCAACACAGGTAATGACGGTGACAAACTCTGAACAGTCATCTTGTCCTCCTATTTCAAAGACTGGTGGATTCGATTATTGAGTATGCATTGGCAATTCTAAATCTCAGCCGCATGCAGATTGGTATACTGGAACAAATACAAAATGAAACCATGCCATTCACATTTGGATACACGAAGCCCCACACCAGGCAGGGTGATGAGGTGTATCCTCAATTTTCTCTTCATTCCTGAGAATAATGATGTCCAATGCACATGCTTACTTTCGAGTCTGTGATGGTGCACAACACCCACTGCACAGTGAGATTGGGAGGAGAATGGATGGCAAGCTCAAAAGAGGGACATATGGAGTCGTGGGCTGAGGATATTGTTCAACAGATGTGTCCACTGGCGACATTGACTCCCGAGAAGAGTGGTTGCGAGTGGCAGCACAGTGCTCTACGTCTTTTTCGGTTTGCATCACTTTAAACCAGAGGTGGGCGGGCAAACTTCGGCCTACGGGTCAGAACTGACACGCCAAGCTATTGTTTACTGGCATTTCTGCTTGATTTGAAAATTACTATACACTCCTTTCCCTGAGCTAAAAAATGCATAAATAAATAAAAACCCTCCTGGATTTCATTGTTTCTACAATAGAGGACACTTCGGAAGACCATCCTTGTGCGAAACAACATGGTAGCTTCTAGGGCTAATATGTCTGCGTGGGGCAGTGCAGAATTGCAGATACGTGCGATTAGGGTGCAGATCCCAGCTCCTTTCGTGGTTGTAAATGTGTACGCCTGTAATGTGAAGGTGGACACACAATAATGACAGAATCTCTTCGCATTCGAGGAGAACGTAATTTTCTGTGGAGATTTTAATGTTAGAGGAAACCAGTGGGGTAATATCATAAACAACAAGCAGGGAGAAGACCTAGAGAACGCACTGGTGTCCGTCGATTTAGTGCGTTTGAGTGATGTAAGTGCAACTAGAATGGTCACTCGACAGGGGACTCTGATAGCGTCATAGACCTGGCACTGGTGTCTTCCGTCTTCGCACCATTTTGTAGATGGAGTATACTGGGATGCCACGGAAGTGATCACTATCCATGTGTCCTCCTAATTGAGAAAGACAGAAATAGAAGCCAGAAAAGCAAGGTTCACATATTCCACTATGAGAGCAAAGACCAGGATGTCATTAGCAAAATCAGACATTGGAAACATGGCACCCTTCGCAGGAGTCAGGAGAGGTGGACTCAGCCACCCTGGTGGAACGCAGAAGTCGAAGAAGCTTGGTGGAACAAGAGGCAAATGGTCAAGACATGGCAGAAAACCAGAAAGGATGGAAGAACATGGCCTGAGCTCTGAAAGAAGAGATCGACCAAAAAATGATGCACTTTAATCTATGCGCTAAGCAGGCTAAGGAAGCCAAGTGGGATGGTTCCTGTAAAGAAGTGTACTCAGAAAAATCGCTAGCCATATTCTGGCGCCTTCATCAGAGCATGAATAGCACAACACGACACAGAGGCATATCAGACTTCTAGAGCACATGCCAGATACGGCACGAATCTGATGAGAGCAAAGGGAAGGCCCTTTGTGCCCGCTACATTGAGCAGACTGATCAAAGAAATAATGTTGTAAGAATGAGGACACGGGGGTCCCTTTCAGCATTGAATGAGGATGTAGTGCTAGGAGAAGATATCATAATCGATGTCATTCGTACAACACTGCTCCTGGTCCAGATGGTGTTCGGTACGACGACATAGGCGATTCAGCTGACAACGATTTGAAGAAAAAGAAACTGACCAAAGAGTTTAACGTCAGTATTCAGAGTGGCCAGATTAAGGAGTAGTGGCTACACAGCAACTTGATACCGCTATTGAAGCCAAAACAAGGACCATTATCAGATCAGTGCCTACAGAATCTTCACGATGCAGAACACTGCGGGCAAGCTACTGGAGAAAATAGTTGCCCGTGTACTCACCTTGATCACAGATACACGCATTCCCGTCCACGCTCGGAAGTTATAGATATAACAAAGAGACATGGCTTAATGCAGCAGTCATCGCCTATGACGTCTTCGAAGGCTTCTACAAACGAGAGGAGACATGAGCTGCTGCTATAGATCTGGAGGATGCATACAACAGAGTACCTTTTGAATACCACATGCACATACTCCTCAAAATGGATGTGCACCCCTTCCTCATTAGATGGATCTCTGCAGCACTGTTTCAGAGGAAGGTGATACTCAGATGTGGAAGGTAATCATCCGAATCAACATCCATTTGTCCTGTGCATTGTCTTGGGGTGTTCGAGGGACACTCCCTGCGTAGCAATGATATATCTTCTTGACTTTTCAACCAGGGATGACAGGTTCAAGGTCCGGAGAGCACGAGCATACCTGAAGATAAGTTGCAGATAAAAAGCATCCACTGTATCATGTGCTCAAGACATGGACAGGTGTCAGGCTAACAAGATATAAATCATGGGTAGGACGAGCAGAAGATGTCATCAAACAGGTTTGTGGGCCTACAAATATCAACGTTAGCGTGGAGTGGATACCTGTGCCTACGTCATTCAGAGGGATATTCTCGTGTATTGTTACACTATTTTTATATATCTTTATATTTATACACAGGAAATGTAGGGAACAGAACACAGTCGCGGTCAATCCGGAGGTCAACGTTCTCACCTGGAATAACACCGATAAGAAAGATGCAGTCATCTATACAGACGTATATTGAATATAACACCAAAGGTGTGCATGGGCATTTACAGCAAGCTCGGTAAGCAGAATAGTTAAGGAAAACAGTGGTGCATACGTTATGACCACGAGTAGCATGACAATGGGTATGATGGCAGAGACCAGGCCATTCATCTGGTTAGAGTTACAGTACTACACCCACACCTGCATACTGAGTTATTCGATGAGCATGATAAAAACAGTGGAGGTGTTCTCTGTATGCAATCAATGGGTAGAGTCTTTGCAGAAGTCAAAAATACATAAGGTCACCTTTGTCTACGTCCCCGGACATGCGGGAGTACTGTGAAATGAAAGAACGGACAGGTTGGCTAGCTACGCTGTCATTGAAGATGATTAACCAATGGACCGGGCGGACATCATCAATTGTCTCCGAGATATGGGAAAGGCACATGTCTTCGACAACAATGAGTCCACGTCACTCCTTGGGAGGAAAGAGATAGAAGTTAAGAATGGCACAGCCAGAAACGAGAAACTTAGTGGGCGTATAAGAAGACTTATCAACCAACACAGAACTGGAGTCGTCATGCGCTGGACACTGCAGGACATGCTGAGGACAGGATCTGAGCACCTCTGGACATGTTCGGAGTGTAATGATGATGACCCGCAATTACCTCAAAACTCAATTTACATACTTTTCACGATGCAACATATAATGACGCCCTGGCTGTCAAATAGAAGTTCTTCCCACTCTTTGATAAGCTAGGATAGTAGATTAGTTTAAAAACGTTACGGGATCGCTGCTCGACAGCGCTTTGCGAAATATGACTATAGCGTACATTTACGTGGCAGTATTTTTTTCTGAAAAAAAGGTTATGGTCTCAGTTTTGTCCTCTGTCTGAGACAATTCAAACTCAATTCTTTTCTCCAAGTCTAGCTGAGAAATATATCTTCTGTCTACGATAAAGGTAACGGTTTTTCTTTACAATAGGAGTTCTCTCAAGACTAGTACTATAATTTAGCCACGCATTGTGCAGTCCTTAACCCTAACGTCTAAGTATCTCACCAGTCTTTACAAAGCATCCATGATAATCATCTAAATTTACAGGTCCACAAGTTCCAAATGTTGACAAGCCGAAGTTCTCACGGCATTTGTCTTAGTTGGTGTACACATTTAAAACATTCTCATCTATCTGTTTGTCCGTCCATCCGTCTGTCTGTCTGTCTGTCTGTCTGTCTGTCTGTCTGTCTGTCTGTCTGTCTGTCCGTCTATCTATCTATCTATATATCTATTTTTCCTTTCGAGCCGAAAATGGCATTTAGGGCAGACATTCAAGACTATTTGTGTTCGGTGATCAAGGATCAGACCTTGCATACGACACGCGTAGTATCTCGCTACACGCATTTGTTCTGGACGAGTTGTTCAATAGGGCAAGAGACCTGGTGCCTGCTGTTGTTGCCTCTCTCTTCAATGTTCTTTTTAGTACTTCTCTAGGTCGGCCTTTTTTTCTTTTAAACTCTGGTTCTCATTTGAAGGCCTGCTTTGAAATTCTCTTGTCTCTTCTCTTCACATGGCCAGCATGTGACCACCTTCTTCTCTGGATTACAGTTTATATTTTAGGATACTTTGTCATTTCTATTATTTCTACACTAGTAATACATAAACAAACGAGGAAATTAGAGAAATCGCCAATCAACCACTAATATCTTCAGTAATAAAGAAAAGACGATGGTCATACGTTGGACATGTGATGAGAAGAGATAATAATCGAATAGCAAAGCAAGCCCTCATATGGGAAACAACAGGTAAAAGAAAAAGAGGAAGACCCAGGGAGACACTGAGAAGAACATTGATGAGAGAGGCAAGAGCAGCAGGAATCGGCTCCCTCAATGAGATAGAACTGCTTGCACAGAACAGAGACAGATGGCGAGATTTGATAAAATATCTTTAAAAGAAAACTGCTAGAACAAAAAATTCATATAGGAGAAGGTGTATCTTGGTCTACGCCCTATGGGCCGGTTACGGCTCGAAAGGTCAATAGATAGATAGATAGATAGTAATACATTCCTGCCATGATATACCAAGCATTGTCCTGAAGCAATAGTTTTCAAAAGGATCCACATTATTTTTTTCTTTAGTTGTTTTCCGGCTCTCGCTTCCAAAGTAAAGGGTGGATACCACATTTGATTTGAAAATCCTAAGCTTTATTTGTGTACTAAATGATTATTATTTCCATATTTTATCAAGGTTTCTGAAAGCTATTGCAGTCTTTGCTATTATAATTCTAATTTCTTTCTTTATGTCTCATTGATCTATGTAGCTTCCAGGAGATACAAAGTAATCTACTTCCTCCACCGCTTTTCCTTCCAGGTATAAGGGCATTTATTTATTTTTTCTTGCATCATGCTCATGTTGTTATTGAGAACTATGTTGTCTGCAAAATCATGGACCTCCAATTGAGATCCATGAGTCAATTCAATGTCTTTATTACCTTATTACCTGTATACCAGTTCTGCATTATGAAGTCAATAGCAATTCCACGTAATAAGGGTGGTAATTCACAGGCTTTGGACCTATTCAATACTACCACCTCCCGGGATATTAAAGCACCCCAGCACCCTAGACTTCGACATTCTAATCTCAGCCCAGAGGAATAACAGATCCTCTAGGATCTTCGCCAACGTGATGATATTGTTATCAAGCCTGCCGATAAGGGTGGCTCGGAGGTTGCATGGAGGAAAGACCTCTACATCCGTGAAGGAGATATACAATTATCCGACCACACATTCCCACCCTTAATGATGCCACTGTCTCTAACAATTCCCTGGTACGGCATATGATCCTCCAATACATTTAGGAAGAACAACTTTCCGCTGGCTCGTGGCGTATGATCTTCTCCGAGCATGGCTTGGGCAGACCCTTTTTCTACACGCTGCCTAAGATACATAAACACGACTCGCCTGGACGAGCAATTGTCTCTTCCATCTCATGTCCCACCGTTCATATTTCGGACTTTCTTGGCAATGTCTTTTAACCTATAGTCATGGACCTCCCTTCATATGTCAAAGTCACCAACGACGCTCTTAACATCTTTGCCTCTATCATCCTTCTTCCTGACCCCAACAAAATGTCATGGATATCTGCTCCCTATATACCTATATTCCCCACACCGACGGCCCTCTAGTTCTCAGATTTTTCCTTGACCAGAGATGCCAACTTTCTATCGCTACTGACATCCTCCTCCGTCTAGCAGAGCTAATCCTTAACCTTAACTCTTTCGAATTCAATGACAACTTCTTCACCAAGATTGGTGGTGCGATGGGCACCAAAATGGGCCCTAGCTACGCTTGTCTCTTCATTGATTACCTAGAGCACCAGATCATCCACACCTACCAAGGCTCTCTTCTCCTTATGTACCGTAGATACATCAAGCACTGCATCGGTCTGACTGACCTTTCCGAGGAGGATATATCCCGTTTCATCGAGCATGTGATACATATACACCCTTCGATCCACATCATCTCCTCACATTTTCACCTCTTATGTATCTTTCCTAGACATCAGATTTTTCTTTGGTGCCTCTGATCTACTCACATAGGTCTTCTACAAACCTACTGACTCCCACTGTTTCCTCCGCTACGATTCTTCGCGCCCAACTTCATGCAAGAACTCCTATCCTTATTCATAGTTCCTTAGGCTTCGTCGCCTTTGTCAGGACGATGAAGATTTCCTACATAATGCCCACCTGATGCTCGACTTCTTCCGCCGACGCTTCTATCCTGTAGCAGCTCTCCTTTCTTCCCCCCGTCGGGTTTCGCATCTCCCGCCAGACTGCTCTCACCCCCTCTATTCATCCCTTCTCCGACAGGGTAGTGCTCATCCGTACCCATAGCCCTCACCACTACGCGGTGATAAAGATAATTCACCGCTACCTCCCTCTTTTTTCGATCTGACTCCACTACCCGTCTGAAGCAGGGAAGGTAGCAGGGAGTATAGAGTAGGATGTGTAGTATAACAGTGAACAAATAGTTGCAGAAGTCAGAATGAAATATGCTTGCGCAGCGAGCAAAAGAGATTGAGAGGAAAGCGAAAGAAACAGTGCACCAAATGGAATGGGGGGGGGGGGCAGACAGGAGGTTGACGTAAGAAAAACGGCAGTTATATAGTTAGTTAGTGAGCAGTAGTGTTGAAAGAAGGACGGTTAGAAGCGGGCAGTGAGAGAGTCAGGACTTTGGCTTGCTCTAGTAGCAATGAACTTTATAGCGACTTTTGACAGTCGTTCACAACAAGTCTCGCCTAAAATAAACAGTGAGTAGAGCTGTGTTATTGGTTATTGGTTATGGAAGGCCTCGGTATCACAGCAAACGAATTAAAATCCATAATTGCTCAACCGCCCGTTCCAATGGAATCATCCGAATTACCAACTCATCTCCCAAACAAAGAAAGGTAACTGTAGTCCCCATCGTAGCAGTCTCAGCACACGCCAAAAGACATAAGGCGAAACCGCGCAGAAAGTGAACACAGCCAACTGTTCCCTGTCATACGATATCATCATTCATCGTAAACAAGCGGGATATCAAAGCAGGATCAAAACGGATGAGACACACAGCTCACGGTGTGCACAGAGCACTTAACTCAGTAGCTCCTGCAACAAGCCGGACTTTAAATATGAGGAAACTGCAAGAAGGAACACTTTTCAGACATAGCCTTCAATGGTTCCTGCCGCCTATCCACCATATACCATGGGAGTTCACGTCCTCCCGAAAATGATGATCGTCATAGCACCTGATGATGTTAGGCCGTCATTGATGACTCCAATTCCAAACATATAGACACACAGTGGTGGTAAGTTATCATTTCCAATCCAACAGAAGCCACATGACCTGTAGTTAGTAAAACCACAGAGAGAATATGATTTTGTGACCTTCACTGATTCACTCTTAGATGTTAATGTGTAGTTTACACAAGAGGAGAAGTTTTCAACTACAGTGATCCCATTTAAGGCAATTCTGGGATAGCAAGGCAAGTCTCCTTTATAGCAGCAGAACTTGATGTTCTCCGCTCCCTTCTTGTTGCTGCTGCCACACGATTCTGATGTCTCATTAACTTGGACATCATTCAAGAACAATGTCAGATTCACATTCCATAAATCTGGCTCTGCTGATGAAGTGCTTGGTGCAACAGTTGTATCAATTATACAGGAGGCTCCTGGTCTGTGGTCATTAATATCACAGACGGCACATGATGTTGTTATATTCAGTATTTCTTTCTGGGGTGTAAATATGTGGCACACACATGGAGAGTGGTTTGTGGTCACAGTAATCCCATTAAAGGCAATTCTAGGGTAGCATGGCATAGCTGTTTCAGAACAGCACAATCCTATGATGTTTTCTGTGTTCGCTATAAAGCTGCTGCTGCTACACAATCCTGACCAATTATAGGTGTGGACATTATTCACTTGCAATGACAAAACTGCTTTGTTTACATCATAAACCTCTGGAAGCGAATCATTTATGGGACTAATAGTACAATGTATTCTTCCATCGGGGATATCTTCATTGAGTCCCCAAAAAAAGGTCTTTGGTTAAAAAGCACATATGCTTTTGAGTTAAACACAAAATGAGCCCACTTCATAGATTCAAAATGATCCTTGCCAATGCCATCCGTTTGCACAAGTTAGGTCCTTAGCTACCAACGTCAAAAGTGTCTGAAACGAAGCCATCGAATTAACGACTTTATCTACAGCGAAGGTTAACGAACTGTGAACAAACATTTATGTTCAAACCCTTGAAAACATTTTCAAAAATCTGCCAACTCGCAGCAATAACATATATCGTGTTGTTCAAAGTAAACATTGCTTAGTCCATAACTCGAATATAAATAAGCTGCCATTTTGGTGCGTCCCATGACGTCATAATGAGCTGTGTGTTAGAGACAACGAACGTTCTAGTATTTGTGATATTAGTTTTCAAGAAGGTGTCATTAGAGTTGGACACTGAGAAGAATTATATGATCCACTATGGACAATTTAGTTAAGTGTGGCTTTGCTACCAAGCAAGTCTCGCCTAAGATAAATAGTGAGTAGGGCTGTATGTTAGAGATAAAGAAAGTTCTAGTATTTGTGATATTAGTTTTCAAGAAGGTGTCAGTAGAGTGGGCACTGAGAAGAATTATATGATCCACCATGGACAATTTAGTTAAGTGTGGCTTTGCTACCAAGCAAGTCTCGCCTAAGATAAACAGCGAGTAGAGAGAGAGACAATGAACGTTCTAGCATTTGTGACAATTAGATCACGAAGGCATCATTAGCGACACATGCTAAATAGGGTGGTGCATGCTGCATTCCAGCCAGTGTCTGAATTATATTGGGGACAGCGTAATTGTGGCAAATGCGAGTGAGAAGCTATAAACCAACCATTGACATTGAAATTGTGATTTGTATGGGTGAGGTCAGTTGTGCACATAAAACCTCACGTGTGATTTTATTACTTGGTGTTCCGTGAGTACTTTAACGATGTTGGCTGTCTTGTCCTAGACTAGCGACGAACGACACCTGGCAGAGACTAGCACAAGGGACTGCAGAAATACAGCGCGAAGTACTATGGCGATCAACACCCGACCAGGGGTGCAACCCACGGCGGCTTCCAGTGAAGGCGCCAAGCAGGAACTGTGACTGGTGAGTCACAGGGGGAGGTTGCAGTATCAGCAGCCTAGGTTGTCTTAACCCATAGGCAACTCAATTCCACACGTCACGTGTCAGGACTCGCACTTAGAGGAGCGGGTGCGATGATAGATAAACAAGGCCGTTTACGCGTCTTCTCTTCCGCAATTCCCCTTTAGTGGCCTTCAATCGTGATCGCAACCTTAGTGACATGCTTGTTAGGAGCCGCCTTACTGCTTCCCCTCATTGCCATCGGGGAACGATCCGCTGTAACTACAGATTATGCAGTTATTGAGTTATTATTATTTTATTGAGACATCAGAATCGTGTGGCGGCAGCTACAAGAAGGGAGCGGAGAACATCAAGTTCTGCTGCTATAAAGGAGACTTGCCTTACTATCCCAGAATTGCCTTAATTGGGAAAACTTCTCCTCTTGTGTAAACTGCACATTCACATCTAAGAGTGAATCAGTGAAGGTCACAAAATCATATTCTCTCTATGGTTTTACTAACTACAGGTCATGTGGCTTCTTTTGGATTGGAAATGATAACTTACCACTACTGTGTGTCTATATGTTTGGAATTGGAGTCATCAATGATGGCCTAACATCATCAAGTGCTATGACGATCATCATTTTCGGGAGGACGTAAACTCCCATGGTATATGGTGGATAGGCGGCAGGAACCATTGAAGGCTATGTCTAAAAAGTGTTCCTCCTTGCAGTTTCCTCATATTCCAAGTCCGGTTTGTTGCAGGAGCTACTGAGTTAAGTGCTCTGTGCACACCGTGAGCTGTGTGTCTCATCCGTTTTGATCCTGCTTCAATATCCCGCTTGTTTACGATGAATGATGATATCGTATGACAGGGAACAGTTGGCTGTGTTCACTTTCTGCGCGGTTTCGCCTTATGTCTTTTGGCGTGTGCTGAGACTGCTACGATGGGGACTACAGTTACCTTTCTTTGTTTGGGAGATGAGTTAGTAATTCGGATGATTCCACTGGCACGGGCGGTTGAGCAATTATGGATTTTAATTCGTTTGCTGTGATACAGAGGCCTTCCATAACCAATAACCAATAACAATGAGTTATTTGCCGGTCATCATCATTGCACTCCGAACATGTCCATAGGTGCTCAGATCCTCTCTTCAGCAATTTCCTCAGTGTCCAGCGACTGACAACTTCAGTTCTATGTTGGTTGATAAGTCTTCTTATACGGGCACTAAGTTTCTCATTTCTGGCTGTGCCCATCTTAACTCCCATTTCTATCATCCGAAGAAGCGACGTTGATCTGTGTTTGTCGAAGTCCTGTGCTCTTCCCACATCTCGGAGGGCATTGATGATATCCGCCCGATCCATTGGTTGCCCGTCCTCAACGACAGCACAGCTAGCCAATCTGTCCGCTCTTTCATTTCCCCGCACTCCCGCATGTCCAGGGACATAGACAAAGGTGACCTCACGTATTTTGGATTTCTGCAACGGCTCTACCCATAGCATGCGTACAGAGCCCGCCTCCACTTTTTTTTATCATGCTCATCGAATCACTCAGTATACATGCGTGGGTGTAGTCTTGTAACTCTAACCATTTGAATGCCTTAGTCACTGTCATCACCTCCATTGTCATGCTACGCGTGGTCATGACGTATACACCACTGTCTTCCTTGACTATTCTGCCTGCCGAGCGTGCTTTAAATGCCTATGCACTTCTTTGGTGTCGTCTTACAGATCCGTCTGTATAGATGACTGCATCTTTCTCATCGGTGTTATCGCAGATGAAACCTTTGACCACAGCATTAACCACGACCGGGTTCTGTTCCCTTACTTTTCCTGTCGAGTGTGACAATACACGAGAAAGTCCCCTTGAATGACGTAGGCACCGGTATCCACTCCTCACCAACGCTGATATTGGTAACCCCACAGACCTGTTTGATGACATCTTTTGCTCGGCCCACCCATGATTTGCCTCTTTTTAGCCTGGTACAGTTCTCTGTGTTGAGCACATGGTGCAATGGATGCTTTGTATCTGTACTAATTAATCTTCAGGTATGCTCGAACACTACCCTGGACACTAGCCACCTCCAGAAACAAAATTAATTCATATATTTCTTTGTAAATAGCCATCTTAATTCTTTTATAGCTCTTCTCCATAAGTATACCTGTTTCAACGCCTCTTACTACTGATAAACCCTAACGAATGGAAGGTTGACCAAACTAAAATTTCCCAGAAAGCCTAGAGAAGAAGGCAAGGTTTATGGGGCAACAAAAAGCTTGTGCACAGAGATTGTAGACACTTTCCTACAGATTTTCCAGTGAGAAAGAGCAGACGAGTTTGGGTGTCGGCTTCGACCGAAACTCTGTTTGGGGCTGCTGCCCTGGACAGTTGTGAGTGTTAATATCATGAATTTTCGAGAGAGTCAGAGATTTTCAGAGACTTTCGAAGTACCCATCGACACTGAAAGGCAAATGAGGAAGGAATGAAGAAAAATCGGTGTATTAATACTGTTTGCAGATTTTATAGAGAAAGATATGCAAGCGATCCATTTTAGCATTGCTAGCCAAGCCAGCGGTGACTTTCATAGACTAATCAAGAGTTACAGAGAGAAACAGAGTAAGAGATTATATGAATACGTTATTATGAATACGTGTCAGTTGCTGAGCTAACCAACACAGTGTATTCACTAAATCACTTTATAGCAATCTCCATCCCAACGTTAGGCAACATAACAGCAGCAGAGGTGAACAGAAGAGCAAAATCCCTCAAATTATATCTCCCCTCGACGCTGAAAGGCATATGAGGAAGGAAAGAAGAAGACTTTATATCCGGGGTATCAACGTTGCTCCTCTCAAACCTATTTTGCTCTTAGCCCATTGATTTTCTACTGTTTTGATTGTCATGGTAACCTCTAAAATACTCCACTTGTTGTTATCCTAATCCATGGCATACGAAGATTTCTCACTTAACAAGATGATGAAAAACAAAATTGTCGCGTTCGATATGTTGGTATGCAGTACATATGTACAGGTGCAAAGAGAAAACTAGTAAGCAGTTTTAGAACACGACAGTGCAATGAGATTTAATTAGATGGTAAAGTTTAAAAAGAGAATTGTTTTAACCAAATAACACGACACACTGAAGGCCATACTCAAGTCAAAGTTGAAGGTCAAGGATAAGATAATAAAAGCGTTTTAGTTGAAAAGTGACATAATCAGAATAATAATATAACGTTAATGCCAAGTGCATGACACTGCAGAAGATCGGCCAAGATAATGACAGCGGATATACGGGAAAAAAGAGTACGTAGCGAGTCAAGAACATTATAATAGCAGCGTCTTAAACGGGCAATAGACATCAGTTGAGCGTCAACGGTCAAGAAAATTACAATGTTATAGATGGGAATATGACGTCAGTAAAATGTGGACAGCTGACGCCAAAGAAAATAAGTAGGAAAATGACATCAGTAGAAAAAGAGATGTTCGATTTTCAGAAAACACCAACAATTCAAAGGAAAGTGACGTCGGAGAATGCTGTGGTTTACATTCAATACGACGGCGGTACACACAATGACATTTTGGGGAAAAAAATGAGGAGTTGAGTAGTAAAAAAGCTGAAGAATAAACATTGATTAATATCAGTAAATTTCTTTGGAACATTATTTTTCAAAAGTTGGCTAAACAGAATCGCTTTTTTTCTAACAGGCACATTTAGTCGATTCAAAAACAGAAATAAGTGAAAGCAAAAGTGGATAGATATTTTTAATACAGCAAAGCTTAGCTATACTGGCCCTGCATAACATTTCAAATCCTCGTATTCAGTGTTTTATTTCTTTTTAAGTCAAAACATTCATCAAACGTCTACATGCGAAATCATTTGAAATCACTTTGACCTTCACAAACATGTTTGATTTCTCTTCTGAATTAAGGCTGTTGTGCTAGAATTTCTAATGTAAAGTAATTCTATACAAACATTCAGTAAGGAACCAAGTAACATGCATTCGCTTAAAGTCGTTAAAAATAATCTCCTTTGTGGTAAACATAGTCATGTAAGCACAGCGTAATAATGTAAGTGATCGAAACGTTAAAATGTGTTGCTTTGCTTTATATAACCCAGCTTGTAATTAAACTGACAGTCAGAGATACGTGAACAGACGAGACCATAAATGAATCGTGAAACTTTCACGAAATCAGGGTTCATGCTCAGCTCCCATTTAGGCTGAGATAATTTATACTATTGGTAACTTTCTAATGGGGTATTATTTGAGTGATAGAGGGACAGAGAGAAACAACAGATGACAGAGAGAACTACAAAGAAGAGTGGGATAAACGGGAAATGGATGAAGATACTATGTATTTTATTTTGGCAATGGTCTGAGCCACTTTGTGGATCAATCAGCAGTAATTATCAGAATCTATTTCAATGCCATCTAAATAAACTCATAGGAACTGCTTATAATTCTGTAGATAGAAAGAAATGTACTTTCAAAGAGTTTAAGTAAATTGCAGGTTAGGATTACTTACACTTATTTCTTCTAAAACTAACATTGTATTTTTTATTACCTGAGATCTGAAAATATGAGATCACCGTTACAAAAATGATAGATTGAAAAACAATGTTTCTCATATTGGGTCGGACATTTCATACATCTGTTCACAAATATATTTCGCAAAGAGTGACCTTCATATTTACTGACGTTTGGAGTCCATAGAAGACAATGAAAGAGTTGTTAGTATTGACGGCAGAACTATTAACAACCTACGGTTTATTGATGACATTGACGATATTAGCAGGAACAGAAGAGATGAGAAGAACGGTCCATTCAAACTACAAACAAAGGGAAAACAAGTACGACGGAGCAGAAAGCCTGAAATACATAATAAGCTTTATCATAGAATCTAAGGTGACCAGACGTCCCGATTTTTCTGGGAGAGTCCCGACTTTTTACTGTTTTTCAACCTTTGTCCCGGATTTGTTACTGACCCGAATTTGTCACGATTTTGGCCGAATTTTTAGCTTTTGTCCCGGATTTGTTAAAATACATTAGGGACACAAACGTTTACCAATTTTGTCAATATGGTAAACGTCTCTTCGACTTAAAAATATACATTATTCCGTTGTTGTGTAGAAAATGTTTAAAAAGTTGAACTAGCTGTTCATTTGGCAAAACAGTAATAGTAAAATCCGCTCCAGGTTTTAAATCTTGTATACTGAAACTGAAACTCAACAAGTAGCATTTTTGCGGCCACGACATTTCCTTTGCTTGTATATTCATTGAATTACTTTCGTTTACCGACGTACTAATTCTTTTTATTAAATTGTTTAGTTATAGAGGTTATTGCATTCATTAGAGTTTATTTACATTGTGCTATTATTCAGTTACTTGACATTTTAATGTTTAAGAACTTATGCTATGCATATGGTACAGTCATAGAAAATTATTGTTTAAACGATAGTTAGTTTGTAAAGTTTGTAATTGTTGCAACGAATGGCATCAAAACGTAAATGCAGTTTCAATCAAGATTTACAAAAGGAATACTCCTTTCTAAAAAAAAGTCCACATCAGATTTCACTATAATATACAGTATATGTGCCTCTGAGTTTTCGATTAACCATAGTGGACTTGGTGATATTAAGTAAAAGTAAAAGTATCCCCGTCACGCCAAGTGGCGTATAGGTAATATGGTGTTAGTGACCATAAATTGTACTGACTTTCGGCACATGATTTTTGGGGTAATGTTCTCGGTATTACGCTCGTGCAGCTTTACTTTCCCAAAAGAAAATCCGGTACCAATTAAAGGCTGGGTGAACCGGAAACCGTCGGTTGGGATCGAACCCTACCTCTTGTCCTTTGTAGTCCAGTTCACTAACCACTGAGCTATCGCAGCTCCGTGGTGATATTAAGAGTCACATAAATAGTTCGAAACATAAGAGAGCCGTCGCTACAGCTGCATCAAGCTCGTTGTTAACAACTTTTTTTCTAGCTGAACAGATTGGTGACAAAGAAGAACAATTAGCTGCTACAGAAGGTGCATTTGCTTATCATACAGTGATACACAATCATACATTTAGATCTATGGACTGCACATCAAATTACTTAAGGTTACTATAGAATCACAATTTGCTTGTGCACGTACGAAAAAAGAAACCATTATTCGTAATGTGTTCACACCCCGTGTCTCTCTCTCTCTCTCTCTCTCTCTCTCTCTCTCTCTCTCTCTCTCTTTCTCTGCGATCAAGACTCAATCAGAGTAGGATTCCAGACTCTCACATGAAGACAGTTGTCTGTTTAAATGAATTGATCGCCCCCACAGACAGAACATCATAATTAGAGTATGTTAGATCCACCCTGATTTGCACTGTGCTTTGCGCCAGTGGCCCAGTGCATCCGATTTCAGCCAGCATTTTATTCAGGTTTGCTTTCCTTAGCCTTTTATTGTCCCCAATCTTCCTGCAAGGCAGCAGATTGGCTTTTCTGTAGGGGGATTCTGCCCTTAGATGGTCGGCCCTCCCAGGTTTACGAACCCCATCTGCCCGAGTCACTAGAGGTGAGTAACACAGACATGCACACACACAGATATGAGATGTGACTAACACTGACATGCACAAAACGATATGAGGCATGACTAACACTGACACACACCAAGATATGAGATATGACTAACACAGAAACACACACACACGCTAAGATATGAGATGTGACGAACACAGATACACACATTAAAATATGATATATGACTAAACACAGTTATGCACACACAAAGGTATGAGACATGACTAACATAGACATGGACACACAAAGGTATGAGATATGACTAAGCACAAACACACAAAGATATGAGATGTGATTACATAGACATGAACACGAAGATATGAGATAAATGACTAACATATACATGCACACAAAAATATGATATATGACTAACACAGACATGCACGCACAAATATATGACATATGACTAACACAGATACACACTAAGATATGACATATGACTAAACACAGACATGCACACAGATATGAGACATGATTAACACGGACACACTAAGATATGAGATATGACTAACATGACACACACCAAGATATGAGCCATGGCTAGCACACACACACACAAGCTAAGATATGAGCCATGGCTAGCACAGAAACACACTAAGATATGAGTCATGACTAGCACAGAAACACATTAATATATGAGCCATGGCTTCACGGAAACACACCAAGATATGAACCATGGCCAGCACAGACACACACCAAGATATGAACATTGGCCAGCACAGACACCCACCAAGAAATGAACCATGGCTAGCACGGATATACACCAAGATATGAGCCATGGCTAGCACATACACCCACCAAGATATCAGCCATATCTATCACAGACTCCCACTAAGATATGAGCTACGTCTGGCACGGATATACAACGAGAATTGAGCCATGGCCGTCACAGACACCCACCAAGATAGGAACCATGGCTATCACATACACACACAAAGATATGAGCCATGGTTAGCACAGACAACCACCAAGATATAAACCACGACTAAATATATACACTTGGTAACGTCCACCAAAGTTTGTTTGAGGTTCTTGGTAAAGTTTCTACTGACGACCACGAGGATCCAAAACTTGCAGGCATGGTGGGCGTGGCTGACGTGCTGGAAGATCAGCCGGATAAGACCTTCAGAGAATGTCAATTTCATGTCCCCTAAGTTTGGAGTCCGCATCAGATAGTACAGTCTGACCACGTGGCTGGGTGCGTTCATGATGATGTAAGATAGAGACAAGGCAAAGAACATGTTTAAAACGAATTGAAATGTGACCTAGAAAACTCAACATTTATTTCCATACTGACAGATGCCTCCAATCACAAGGAAATCAATATTTTTCCTTTGCGTGCCAGATACTTTGATCACAATAAGAGGCTAAATGTTAAAATATTAGAACTGAAGTCATTGCCAGGAGAAACATCTGATATTGTGATATTGTTAGTAGTTTTATTAATGAATGCCTACCAGAAAAAGGTTTACAAAAAGAAAGTAGTTGCATTATGTGCAGACAACACAAATTCTAATTTTGGGTGCGCTGAAAGAAAAGGACAGAACAATGTTTTCATAAAGCTGAAAGAAAACCTTGGACATGGTTTGATAGGTGTTGGTTGTGCATGCCATATTTTCCACAACACTGTTCGAGCAGCTGCGGATGTATTACCTATTGATGATGAGATGCTTATTTCTAAAAATGTATCTGCACTTCAAATCATACACAGTTAGAGTCGCAAGTCTCAAGGAGTTTTGCCAGCTTGTTGGCACAGACTTCCAGATGATTTTAGGTTATACACAGACTATGTGGCTTGCACTGCTGCCTGCTGTTGAAAGGTACTTCACATGTTCCTGCCTTTAAAATCCTATTTTCATTCTCAAGACAGATACCCAGTCTTCATACAGAAATTCTTTGAAAACCCCCTGAGGCATGGCTTATTTTGGTTCACAGTCAGACATCCTCTTTCCACGAAGCAGTGCAGAAAGTAGAGGGACAGGTGGTCACTGTTTTTGAAGTAATTGGCATCAATTGGTGATCTCAATGGGTTGAGAACTATCTTGGAGTCCAAACTGGAAAATGGTTTCTTGCCATCAACAGTTAAGCTAATTCTTGACAAGCTGGAAATGGATGGAATTCCACAGGATGATGTGAACAAGTTTAAAGCCAGTGTTTCTTAATTCTATAAAACAGCTGTAAGTTATTTGAAGAAATGGACTGCAAATAATTTTCAATACCTTGAGGCCTACAGCTGGGTAATGTTGAACAGAACACCAACTTTGGAAGATATTCAGAAGTCTTCATCATTAGTGAGTCAAACAGTACCTTCAGTTGACTTTCCAGAAAATGAAATGTATGACGAATATGTTTACATGAAGCAGTTTGTTACTTCTCAGAAAATTAATGAGTGGAGTATTAATAAAACATTACCAGGGCAGCGTTGGATTGAAATGGCTTCCCACTTCAAAAACAGGCATGTGCCAATTTCACATATTCTGAAGCTGGCAGAGTTCTTTTTGTGTCTACCGGGAACAAATGCTGCAACGGAAAGATTGTTTTCACTGATGGACAGCTTGTGGACAAATGATAAAACACATCTAAGTGTGGACACATTGAAGGACATGTTGATCACCAAAGTGAGCAATGAGCAAACATGTGTTGAATTTTTTTAGATGCTCCAAACAAAGAAAGATCTTTTTTTTAAAAAAATCCATTCTTCAGAAAAGTACAGCAACTTTGCTTCACCTTCCATTTAAGTGAGTATCTCACTAATGTTTTTTTTTTATCTCCTGATAATGTATTGTAAGCCTATATTGTTAGGTGTTTTAATTAGTTTTAAAATATATGTATTGTTCACTTGAAAAAGACGGAAGAAATTTCATTTTAATGTTAGAAAATTTAAGTCAAATTAATAAGTCCCGGATTAAGGTTTCAAAAATATGGTCACCTTATAGAATCTGCAATTCAAAATATAAAATTGCCTAGTGATAAAAGCGTGTAATGGAGTTAGGGAGAATATAGTGATGTATGTTCATTGGTTATGGGAGCCGTGATAGCTCAGTGGTTAGTGATTGTTATTGTTATTGGTTATGGAAGGCCTCGGTATCACTGCAAACGAATTAAAATCCATAATTGCTCAACCGCCCGTGTCAGTGGAATCATCCGAATTACTAACACATCTCCCAAACAAAGAAAGGAGTGAACTGGACTGCAAAGATCGAGAGGTAGGGTTCGATCCTGACCGACGGCTTCCAGGTTCACCCAGCCTTAAATGGGTAGAGGATTTTTTTCTGGGAAAGTAAAGCGGCACGGGTGTAATACCGACCACATTACCCCAAAAATATGTGTCGAAAGTTTTAAAAATTATGGTCACTAACACCATAATCCCTAAACGCCACTTGGCGTGACGGGGACTCTTTACTTTACTTATGTTCATTGGTAAGAACTTGAATAGCAAAAAATTATGAGGCTTTAGACAAAGAAATCAACGAACATTATAGGAGGGCATGGTTCACTACATGTTATAATAGAGAGAATCGTACCAGCCATCTGTAGGAAATAAAGCACGTTTAGCTGGTCAGTGAGATAGATAATTGGTCAGATCAAAATCCAGCGCTCCAGGCGAGCAGACGTTAATATCAGGATGGTCTGGATCGAAGCAGAATTAGTAAGGTTCGGGAATGAGAGTAGGTTTTTAATTGCTTAATAATTTTGCCTAGGCAGCTGCCATATTGACATATTTTTTCAAACTTTAAACTGCAGAGACTTCTTTAACGTGCAGGGAGTGCTTGCGAGACATCCTACTTTTTTTCCCGTTGTCCGAAAGACAAGAAAACAGAACAGAAAATTGAAGCCTTTGAAATGTGGTTTTATAGAAGAATAGGATGGAAAGAAAAGAAAACAAACTATGAAGCCTTAGAACAATTAAACAATGAAAAGAGAAATACTAAACACAATTCAAAAAGACAAATGAGATTTTGGGTGCATGTTAAAAGACACAGCAGCCTACTAAAAGTAATCTTGGAAGGGAAAATACAAGGTAAAAAAGGCAGAGGCCGACCAAGACTAACATGGACGATTAACATTAAAAGATGAACACGTCAGCCCATGACAAACTGCACCATCAAAGCAAGAGACAGAGCGGAATGGCGCTCTATGGTAGCCGACCTTCGATGAGGAGACGGCACTCAAAGATGATGAATTCTTGAGAACCTGTAATAGTATTTGCACCATACCTTTCTCTCTAGAGGCCGATGTTTTACGTACAGAGCATCAGTTTCTCCACTTCTCCATTTCCGTTCAGAAAAAAAGAAGTAATTGTTGTGCTTCAAAAGTATATTTTTAATGCACTGCTGGTCTTGCTTTATATGAGTATGGGAAACTCAACCAAACAGAGCCAGACAGTGGAAACCATGAATCTACTGAGCTCAAGTGAAAAGGTCTGAGACTATAATAAATACTCACTATCTATCTATTGACCTTTCGAGCCGTAGCCGGCCCATGGGGCATAGACCCAGACACTCTTTCTCTTATCTAAATTGTTATTCTAGCAGTTTTCAATCCTTCTAAAGATATTTTATCAAATCTCGCCATTTGTCTCTGTTCTGTGCAAGCAATTCTATCTCATTGAGGGAGCCGATTCCTGCTGCTCTTGCCTCTCTGATCAATGCTTTTCTCAGTGTCTCTATGGGTCTGCCTCTTTTCCTCTTACCTGTTGTTTCCCACATGAGGGCTTGCTTTGTTGTTCGGTTAATATCTCTCCTCATCACATGACCATCGTCTTTCTTTGATTACTGAAGATATTAGTGGTTGATTGGCGATTTCTTTAATTTCATCGTTTGTTTTGAATTCGTTCCACGCTATACCAAGTATTTTAGCAGACATTTATTTTCGAATGCGTTGAACTTTGTTTCTATGTCTCTTGTTGTTTTCCAGCTCTCACATGCATACGTACGGGTTGATAGTACGTTTGATTTGAACAGTTTAAGTTTTGTATTTGTGCTGATGAGTTTTGATTTCCTCAACTTTTCAAGGCTTCTGAAAGACTTTGCTGCTTTAGCTATTCTGATTCTAATTTCTTTACTTGTATCCCCTTCCCGATCAATGTGACTTCCAAGATAGATAAAGTGGTCGATCCCTTCCGCCGGTTTATTTTCCATGTATATTCTTTCATCTGTTAGAATTAAGCTTTTCGTAACTTTAGTTTTTTCATGATTGATCTCATGCCTAATTTTGCTTGCTATTGATGATAGTTCATTTGTGTTTTCTTGCATCTTTTTTATCTGACAGCTGCTGAGTGCTATGTCATCTACAAAGTCGAGGTCATCGAAATGGTCTCCTTGTATCAATTCCATGCCTTTGTTACCAGTGCAGCATTTCTTCATTATGAAGTCCATAACAACTCCAAATAACAAGGACGATAAAATACCTCCTTGTTTAATCCCAGTTTCTATTGGAAAACATCCGCTCGTCCTTCCTCTGTACGAACTGCATATGTGTATCAATCATACATGTCTTTGATAATATTTATGATTTTTGATAGTAAGCCTTTAGAATTTTCCGCAAAGAATCTTTATGAAAGCTGTCGAATGCTTTTTTGAAGTCAATGAAGTTAAGTACGAAAAGTTTTTGCTTTTCATTGTGTTCCTCTAATACAAGTCGTAGAGTAAAAATAAGGTCAAGGCAGCTTCTCCCTTTTCTAACTTTTCTAAACCCAATCTGTTTCACGCATTACTGCATCTATTGAATCCTCTATTCTATTCATGATGGTTTTGCAGAATAACTTTGAGGCAACTGACAAAAGTGTCACGCCTCTCCAGTTGATACAATCTCTGAGATTGCCCTTTTTGGATCTGAGCAATGATTCCTTTTTCCACTTATGAGGCACCTTCTCTGCTTTCCAAATGATGTTGAAAATGTTCTTAAATTTACACACAGAGTAAAACAAAATGCAATTACTGCAAAAGGCGATTACTACAAAAAGCGATTACTGCTACTTCTAACATTCAAAAAAATGATGAGTTGCCCGAGATGACAAATGAAAAAGGAAATGCTGTCACATAGCTCCAGCTGATGACTGAAATTGAGGTAAGCGCGGATATATGTTTTAAAAATTGTTGTTTTGGTTATGGTTATGAAAGGTCTCGGTATCACTGCAAACGAATTAAAATCCATAAATGCTCAACCGCCCGTGCCAGTCGAATCATCCGAATTAATATCTCATCTCTCGAACAAAGAAAGGTAGCTGCAGTCCCCATCACAGCAGTCTCAGCACATGCCAAAAGACATAATGCGAAACCGCGCATAAATTGAACACAGCTAGCTGTTTCCCGTCATACGATATCATCATCCATCGTAAGCAATCGGAATATCGAAACATGATCAAAACGGATGAAACACACAGCTCATGGTGTGCACAGAGCACTTAACTCAGTAGCTCTTGCAGCAAGCCGAACTTGGAATATTAGGAAACTGCAACACAGAACACTTTTCAGACACAGCCTATAACAGTTCCTGCCGCCTATCCGCCATGTTGACAGGAAGCTCACGTCCCCCCGAAAATGTTGATCGTCCTCTTTTTTTATGTATAGCGCTTTATGATGTTAGGACATCGTTTTTGTCTCCAAATTCAAACATATCAAACACAGCTATTCGTCGAATTATCCACATCTTACATCAAACAGTCCGTAAGCGCTGAGGTCTCCCATGCAATGTGAATCTGTGAAGTGATAAACCAGTCCATAAGTCTACTCTCGATCTCACAGTCTTAAAACTAGACAACATACCTCCTGACCAACATGAAACTCCATTCGTTACACTGGTGCTGCAAAGTCATGAACAAAACTCCGTCATTTCACCCCTCATTATAAGCGTACGGCCGGTTTAGGGATAAACAATCAGCCATCATGATGATGTACCACACACAATAATGGACGCGCCCACAAATAACCGATTAATATAGTGAATGCTGCCAACAACGCACGAAACATGGTAACGATGGTGCAAAATCCCTAAAGAGAAACCTTTGATTGACTAGGCAGAGCAGTCCGTATTAATGAGTTGTAATTTGTAAATAATTAACGTCAAACATCTCCAGCGACGGCCTTTGAACAGCACTCAATATGATGACGTAAACTGCATATCAATCTCCAAAACGGGGGAAGATCGCATTCACAACCCTTGAGCTGCCAAAGAGGAATATTGCCATATAATATGGCTCCGCATCATCGGCGCAAATCTGTCAAATGGAATATCAAGTCGACTTTAACGCAGAAATCTGCAATGGAGAGCTGAAATTAATCAGTCCCAGATGCAATTCCTGCAGTGATCGAGAGAACATGAACTACGTTCCACCATCTTGGAACCGAAAGTCCAGTAATTTTTTTGAATTAAACTATAACTTGGGAAGTATTGTTAAAAAAAAAAAATAACAAATTGAAATACTATGCGGGGCCGCGTGTATAGCTGCCAAAATAAAATAAAAAAACACATAAAATGGTGTTGAGTAGCTAAACTGACAGAAAGACAAGACAAACTACAAAGTTTCGGCAAAAACCTTCATCAGATATAAGCAACAAACTATACATATTAAACACAAAATTCAGAGTAAGAATATCACAACAACTAACAAAATGACAGAACATACTGTGGCCTTGATTGTCGTAGAGTATGGTTAAAACATTAATAGACAATAGGGCAGGTAGGATTTAATTAGACAAAAGGAAACAAGCAATAAAAAAAAAACATTTGACGAAAGGTGTTCCATGGGGTACAAAGAAAACCGGAAGAAGAGTAAAAGAAAGAGATGATAGGGGTGGCAAGGGAAAAGAAGAGTAAGAGAGGTAATCAAGATAACGCAGAAAGGAATATAAATAAGACACAGGAAAGAAATGGAGAAGAGACCAGAGATCAAAGAAAAGAGAAAAGACTGAGACTTTAAAGGAAATATAAGAAATAAAGTGAGATAATCAGTATTAAACATAACATTACCAAATTGTCACGGCAAAGAAATATAAGAAAAGTACCATTTGAGAGTTGCTATTATAAGATGAGAAAACGCAAAACTGAAAAGATTGTTTGTGTGTAACAGTATACTACTAAACGGAAAGAATATATTCCTACAATCACTTCCATGAAGCTGCTAGATCAAACATTCGACACAGAATAGCAGAAATGACAAGAAATTCAAAGTTTAGATGTAACACCATATTTAGCAACTTCCAGAAACATTAAACTTTCTATCTGTCTCTCTCTCTTTTTCTCTGTGTGTCTCTGTCCATGTGCGAGCATCCGTATTATTTAGTCCCTTCCTTATTTAGTTTTCATTTACCAGGCTTCTTGGTTCCTTGCGTAGCGCTCATGTCTGGCAACAACCGTTTTTACGTGATATTCTTGCAATCTCTTCAAGGTTGTAGATTCATATACATTGCCTGAATCACGTATTCGTGAAGCCTCCTGAAAGCACTAAGGATATCAGCCCTGTCTATTCTCAACAACAGTCAACTCTGCTAGTCTACTCCTCGTTTTTTCCTCTTGCACAAAAATGTCTTAGCACAAGAAGGAAGCGGATTTCAAGCAGCCTTGACATTCTCACGGACTCCAACCACTACCGTGAGCAAAGCCCATTTATATCTTTCTGAGAGCATACTCATTGAAACATTTAGAAAACATGAGTGGGTAAAAAGTCTACAATCATCATCTTCAGGTCGCATATCCTATGCAGAACTTTGCACTCACCATAGCCCTTCAGCCCGTCTGAAAGAATCTCTATCTGAGATCTTGAAACCACCTTCTTCTTGGTCTGCCCCTGGTGCGTCGCCCAGGAACCATGTCTTCCATCATTGTTTCTCTCCAGCTCGCTGTGTCTTTTGACACGACCACAGTATTCTAACTTCCACTGTAGAATGGTGTTTAAAAGCAATTTCATTTTAATATTAAAATCTTTTAATGTCTTAATTGCTAATTTTCATTATCAAATGTATCTTAATGATTTTTCTGTAGCATTTTGTTTCGAATGAATCGATTTTCTTCCATGCTGTTTGCGAGATTGTCTATGATTCACAACCTCTTTAGTCTAATTATTAGCAATTTGTCGCTCACTGGATTATAACCAAGAAGAGTTGCGTACATTTTCTTTGTCAGGATGAACCCTACACCTCCTAGTCCGTTCTTTTATTTCCTGAATTGTGATTATGGAAGGCCCCGGTATCGCTGCAAACGAAGTAAATCCATAATTGCTCAACCGCCAGTGCCAGCGTAATCATCCGAATTAATATCTCATCTCCCAAACAAAGAAAGGTAACTGTAGTCCCCATCGTAGCAGTCTCAGCACATGCCAAAAGACATAAGGCGAAACCGCGGAGAAGGTGAACACAGCCAACTGTTCCCTGTCATACGATATCATAATTCATCGTAAACAATTGGAATGTCGAAACATGATCAATACCGATGAGACACACAGCTCACGGTGTGCACAGAGCACTTAACTCAGTAGTTCCTGCAACAAGCCGGACTTCGAATATGAGGAAACTGCAACAAGGAACACTTTTCATGCAATAGCCTTCAATGGCTCCTGCCGCCTAACCACCATATACCGGAAATTCACGTCCTCCTGAATATATAACTGTATTGTTTCCAAGGTATCAAAATTAATTGTCCAGCCCATTTGTACCCAGAGATGCCCAGGATGTTTACATTGTATCTGTCCATTGCATTACTGATCATTAAATGTTTTCCCTAATAAAGGCTCCTTACTTTCCAAGTTCCAAGCCTTATTTTTTTAAATATTTACATTGCCCAGAAACAGGACCTTTCTCAATAATACAGTCGGGCATTTGGCCGTTATCTCTGTTACTTGTACTTGCTCTACTCTTAGTCACTTCCTCGTGTCATGTGTTTGATCTGCCATGCCTGAGGATCTCACCATCAGATCTTTGAGATTTATTATTTTTTTTGGCTATCATGGTTTCTGGGAGTCAGCAATCAGTAATTTACCGTTGCTTTCTGATTGGTTCTGTCTGTACCTCAAGTCAAACTATTGCTATAGTAGTATATAACTGATATGACCTCCATCGTCAAACTAGTTGTATTCAAAGAAAAAGCATCGCTGTCAACTGACATTTCTCCTCTCGACCGGACCTGTTATTCTCTGTTCAGTTTGATGCATGCTGAGAATGAAGTGTAACACTTTGCTAACATTCGTACCTCTTTTTCTCTAGATTCTATGTAGAAAAAAATAAAATAAAGTACCCCCCGTCACGCCAAGTAGCGTATAGGGAAATATGGTGTTAGTGACCCTATATTTTACAGACCTTCAGCACATGATTTTTGGGGTAATGTGGTCAGTATTACGCCCGTGCTGCTTTACATTCCCAGAAAAAAATCCGGTACCCATTTAAGGCTGGGTGAACCCGGAAGCCGTCGGTTGGGATCGAACCCTACCCCTTGTCCGTGGTAGTCCAGTTCACTAACCACTGAGCTATCGCGGCTCCCCTAGATTCTATGTCCTCAAGTGAAAACATCTGTTGTATTACGTTCTCGGCCTAACCCATTAACGTTTTCTATCTCTTTAACCTACTCCTTTTCTTATTCCTTATCTTACTGAGCAGTGGCGGTTGTGTGTCAGGGTAGGCACAGGGTAGATGGCTCGAAGGTGGGTATTTAACTCTGCGTGACGATTCTTTTATGCACCATGGGGCAATGCGTATAGCCTCGTTATGTATCCTTTCCGTTGTCTCTATCTGTGCGTGGCTAAAAGTCAGTATAGTCAGAGCACACATAATTAATTAGAGAAGACCAGTCCCTCGTATAAGAAAACAAGGCTGCTCACAGACTGCCACTGTTATTACCCTCACTGCAGCATTGATCTTCATAACTACTGGGTTTTATGTGTTTGGTAAAAGCAACGCTTTGATTAAAAAAAAAACACTCCTGGGTGTTTCATTACGTTAGTCCTCACTATAACCTCTCAACACAGACTTGCAATTGGTACCGGTGTGTTGACAATACGGTTGTTCAGTTCACACTTGACTTCGTCGAGTTGATTAGGGATCCTTTTGCCCTACCACATACTTAAGTGGTTTAGTTCTGTCTAAAGTTTCTCAGTAACCTGCACCCTGTCTTTTCCCTCAGGCTACAATAATATATCGTCGGTATAAGGCAATGTCATCCCCGGACTTGTAATTTTCTCGCCTGTTATCTCACAGTTTAGACATTGAATAAAACTAGAGAAAATTGAGAGCACTATAGTAGACCCGGGTGCATCGTTGTTGGTTCACAGTTGCACGTGCAGCATTTCAACACCACCTTTGCTGAAAAAGGACAGCAGAAATCCATTTAAGAAAGAGCGAGCTGATAATGACTGCAGGAAGCTGAGTCTTCAAGAAATAAAAAAAAACACCATAATGGAAGCGTTCTCGATAGATAATAGAACGATTGAACAGACATACAGATCATCATCGTCATCGAGTGCCGTCTCCGCAAAGAAGGTTGGCAACCATTGAGCGCCATTCTGCTCTGTCTCTTGCTTTGATGGTACAGGTTGTCATAGGCTGGTTTGTCCATCTTTTGATGTTACTCGTCCTGTTAGTCTTGGTCTGCCTCTGCCTCTTTTACCTTGTATTTTCCCCTCCAGGATTACTTTTAATAGGCTGTTGTGTCTTTTAACATAGCCCAAAAATCGCATTTGTCTTGTTTGAATTGTGCTTAGTAATTCTCTTTTCATTTTTAGTTGTTTTAAGACTTCGTTTATTTTCTTTTCCTTCCATCCAATTCTACCTATTCTTCCATTTATCCATATTTCAAAGGCTTTAATTCTCTGTTCTGTTTTCTTATCTAATGTACATGTTTCTGCACCATATAGGTATATTGAGAATCTTTAACAGATTAAATTTAACAGATTATTGGATGATATTTATATGAGTTGTTGATAACGCAGGAAGCAAAAGACAAGTCAACAGGTATGATTATTTTTCGGTGGTGAGTTGGGTAAAGTTAATATAATTCGTAAGCTACCCACCCAAATTTGATATGGACTTGCCCTTGAAGTTAAACGTTTGCATGTGATAAAGTACGTAGGGAGGTCAAAAAGTAATGCACACCAATTTTTTTCTCGGAAACTATTCGGGCAAAATGTGTGAAATTTTCACAGATTGTAGTTGAACATCCCCTTGACACTACCTATTTGTCAACATAATCTCCGTCCATGCGTATTGCCTTACGCCAACGCGAAACTAGGTCATGAATGCCTCGTTTGTACCAAGTTTTGTCCTGCTCGCGTAGCCATTTTTTAACTGCACGGATCACACCCTCATTAATGTCATGTGTGTCCCACGCAGGAATTTTTTGAGTGGTCCAAACAGATGGAAATCTGAGGGAGCCAGATCAGGGCTGTAAGGAGGATGGGGCAGTACAGTCCAACCAAATTTGTTGATTGCTTCCCGTGTTACCAGACTTGTGTGAGGGCGTGCATTGTCATGTTGAAGCAACAAATCTGCAGATGGCTTATTAGGTCGAACTCTGTGGAACCGATTTTTGAGTTTTGTCAGTGTATTGATGTAAGCTGTCGAGTTGATTGTATCACCTCCTGTCATTACATCAACAAGAATCACACCATCAATGTCCCAGAAGACAGTGATCATCACCTTTCCGGCTGATGGAGATGTTTTGAATTTTTTCTTTTTGGTGACTGCGGATGATGCCATTCCATTGACTGCATTTTTGTTTCAGGCTCATAATAATGTGCCCACGTTTCGTCACCGGTAACAATTTTTGACAAAAACATTTCTCCTTCAACACCGAAACGCTCCAACAATTCAGAACAGAATGTTTTCCTTTGAACTCTGTGATCATTTGTTAGGCACCGAGGAACACCACGAGCGCAAATCTTTGAATATCCGAGAGTTTTAAAAATTGCGATTGCACTTCCCTTGCTGACTGTAAGCTGCAATGCCAATTGCTGACTAGTGATACGCCTATCCTTACGAATAATGGCATCAGCCCGGTTTAACATGTCTGTGCTGGTAGCCGAGGCAACACGTCCAGAACGCGGTAAATCATGCAGCTCCACTCGTACACTTTCTGCAGCTTTAATTCTCTGAACCCAGCGACTAACTGTGCTCCTATCGACTGCAGAACATTTGTACACTGCACACAGTCGTTTATGAATGTTTGCCACAGTTTCTTTTTCCGCAACCAGAAATTCTATGACAATTCGCTGTTTGTAACGGACATTGTTGACAAGCTCCATTTTAACGGTTCATAGATTGCGTAATATTTATCAGAATGCTGTGCAATTTGGTACACATAATTGGAACATGTCATATTCCAAGTGTGCAAAATTTCATATTCCTATCTTTATTATTAGCCGAGAAAAAAATTGGTGTGCATTACTTTTTGACCTCCCTTTAGTATGATGGCGGAGCCAGTATTGGCTACTGCAGTATTTAAAGAAGGGTATTTAGTTTTTGGAGATTAAATAGGACGATACAATAGATCAGAGAGTTGAGGACTTGACTTGGGATTCAAGATTTAGAGAAAAAATTCAGTGATGTTTTAGTAAAGTATTATTCAGAAAATTTATTTCAAGAAAAGATGTTTAGTTATAGACAGATATTTCGGGTCTCTAGCGAAATCAGTGCTTATCAAGGTTATAAATGTACAGAAACCATATTATCGTGTTTGAGACTTTAGATAAAGTACAAGAAGCTATGTGGATGTAATAACTAAACCTGGGAGAGTGTCATATAACAACGACGGTAGTCAAGAC
The DNA here is from genome assembly GCA_032433765.1 of Megaustenia siamemsis. Classification (NCBI taxonomy): domain Eukaryota; kingdom Metazoa; phylum Mollusca; class Gastropoda; order Stylommatophora; family Ariophantidae; genus Megaustenia; species Megaustenia siamemsis. The sequence continues at coordinate 87,842,956 of JAVIAB010000051.1, forward strand.
ACAAATACTGAATTTCTAGTATTGATATAGACGTTTAGACGGCAACAGCCAACTTTGTGTGTAATGACTTTTATATGCAACCAAAATCCAGATGGATTGTGAGGTGTAACTAAAGAACTGTGTCAATGAACTTGTGTGCGAGATCTAGACGACGTCTTGTGTCATTATATGAAGTGTTAACAAAAGTACTGTTCATAATATTTTGAGTTGTAGCTTCTGTGTTGTGAATTAATCACGTTGAGTTGAACACGTGATCAACGGTCAATTGTTACACGTGACCAGGATTGTTTGGACTTCATATTCTATATCATTTTTGTATAAGTAATCACATTAAGTGTCACAGTTACAGACATATAGAAAGACAGATAGGTAGATAGAAAGACAGACAGGCAGATAGATAGATATAAAATACCCCTCTACATGGGAAGGCTGGGAGGTCAACAATCGTAAAATTCCTCAAATTCATTATCACAGAAAATGAAGAACTGATGAGATTGAAGAGCAGGTCTAAATATTAGATATTTTTTTCTAATGAAAATACTGTTAAGCGTTAATAAATAATGTTCGCACATGTGCCTGTGATGTAAAGTTTAAAAAATTAGTATTTGAGTTTCATGTCGGAATTAGAAGTAGAATTGTTGCACAGTGACAAAGAGTGTAAACTCTAATTATATGAGAATTGTGAAAAGCGATAGAGATGGTAACTGCAGCTCTAAGATGAGTATTTGACAGTAAGTATAGGTGTCAGATTGTTAGTTGATGCTACAATATATGCTAGCAGGTTGAACCAGATGAACATATGTACCAGTGGTACTACAACGTGACTAATTATACAAAAAAGGATAGAGAATATGTAAGACTAAACAATCCTGGTCATATGGACAATTCTTACCATGTGCTCAGCACAACATGATTATTTCACAACACAGAAACTGCAAATTTCAAACATTCTGAACATCACTTGTGTTTGACACTTCATATGATGACACAAGACGTCATGTAGATCTCGTTCAAAAGTTTAATCACACAGTTCTTGAGTTACACTTCACAAGTCATCTGGATACAAATCTTGGTTGTAAAGTCAGTCATTACACATAGTACTTGCTATGGTCATCTAAAGATCTATCAAACTATATCGTTAGTAGAAATTGTGTATTCGTGTCTTGACTATTACCGTTGTTACATAACACTCTCTCAGATTTGCAACCACATCCACAAAACTTCTTGTGCCTATTGTGGCAGTACTTCTTTTAGTTGTTGTTGGCGAACCTGACAGGCTTCGTTGTTTTTCTCTTGTAGATTATTTGTTCTTTCATAACTTCTATATATATCTATGGTTAGTGACACACACATAACTCATCATCATTTTCGAACAAGTATAAACAAAGTTTTTATTGAAGATCTCCACCTGGTTTACAAGAATTATACATAACTCTAGTGACACACACATAACTCATCATCATTTTCGAACAAGTATAAACAAAGTTTTTATTGAAGATCTCCACCTGGTTTACAAGAATTATACATAACTCATCTTGGTTTTTTTTGAACATATATAACAAAGTCTTTATCGAAGATCTCCACCTGAATAACAATGGATTGACAAAGTCTCTGGTTCATATTATATTCTCTTACAACAATTACGTTTCTTGACATAGCCGATAAGCGATGATAATTTGTCAGTAACATGTGATCGTAAAATGTTCTTAAGTCTATCTAAGTTCTTTCAGTTCCGTGGTTTCTAAGTCTAAAATTCTGTACGTTTCTAAGTTTACATGCGTATCTACGTTTCTCACTGTGTGACTATCTCTCTCAGTTTCTAAGTCTAATCCCCTTTGGAACTTGCTAATATCTTGGCTTTAACTCTAGTTGCTACAGTTGGACTACTTTAAACTATTCTACTTTCTAAGTCCAACACTTGTCACAATATTCTCTAAACGTACTTTGACATTTTCTAAGTCCTAACTCTAACATCTGCCTTGAGGCAGGTATATACCTCCTTCACTACATTTTCACTGTGTCCCTCCTCGTCTCTCCTATCTGTCTCCCCTCTTCTGTCTGTGTCTGGCGTTTTTTAGTCTCATTTGGCTACTCCCCCTGGTCATAGATACAGCCTAACGTATATCTGTTAGCTGTCACTGCTTCTGTAACTCCGCCTTTCTTGACTATGTCCATAGTCTTATTACTTTAATCACTTTAGGAGTTCTGTCGACAACTGTCAATCTTATCGAACCTTGTTCTAAAAATCCCTCAATTGGTCCTTTGTTACATGCGGCCTCTCGACCGCTCGAACCCTTTCATCTCAGGTCGTCTACCTGCTTCAAGGCGTCTGCCGACACCAGTTTCCTTTTATTTCGCTCTGGTCGGTTCTTCAAAGGATGTTTCCGGTCCAGTTTTAGTGATACGCTACTCCGTGTCCACACCTGCTCGACGGGAATCTATCGTCCGTTTCGTCGCGTTGCATAACTTGTGTCGGCCAGAGCAAACATTCGTCTGAGCTTCCCCGATTCGGCTGAAGCTTGTATGCACTCTCTCCGTAACATCAAAGCCGCCCAACATTCATCGACGGCGTATCGTTTCTTTATTCTCCTCTGAAGATCGCTTTCCTCCTCTACCTCCCATTATCCTACATTGATGAGTCTCACTTTCACACTAAAAAAATATCAACCAACATCATATAATTATCATAATTATTTTATCATAATTATCATATAATTTATCATAAAATCACACACACGATAATATGGCTTATGTGCATAATTTGTATCAACAGCTATTCTTACGAAATCTGTTTATTCTTGATTCTAGTGTATCCTGAGTTCCTTAATAAACACTGGTCTCTTTTGAGACTCAAAATATCTACACTTAGCCAAACATCTTCCTTTGAAACAAATCCTCTAATAATCCTTTAATAAAACATTACTGAATGTTTCTCCAAGGTTTGAATCCCAAGATATGTCCTCAACTGTCTCTATGAATAAATGTCCCTCGAATATCTCTCTCGCTCTCTCTCTCTCTCTCTCTCTCTCCATTCTAATCCTTCTGTTGATTGTTCTCATTGTTCTATCCGTCAAACTAATCTGACTGGTCCTTTTATAGCCCAGACCCATAATTAGCTAACGCAATGTTTGCCTCCGCCCAATTTTAACTCCGCCATATTTCTGGCATAGTTTATCCCATCTGCTTTGAAGATGAACAAGCTTAATTGACTTCCACAATCTTCTCTTAATCACATGCAAACGATTAACTTGAAAGATAAGTCCAAACCAAATTTGGGTGAATAGCCCACAAGTTATGTAACTTACATCTAAGCTCGCTGTCGAGAGATAATCTTACTTGTTTATATTTCTTTAGTTCCATGCGTTGTCAGCAACGCGTATCTACATCAAACATTCCATACCCTAATGCCGCGCCTAAAACGCTTATGTGCAGGAAACATTCGGCTATCAAATTAATGTCTGACAAGAGTTTTAAGTCCGGCGTAACCAACAACGATGATGTAATACACATGGACAAGTGTCTAATAGTATAAACAAAAAAATAGGGCTACTGTTCAACAGGACTTTACAAAAGATATATATTTCATACTGTGCATTAAAAACTTCATATAGTCCAATCGGGTAGAAAACAATTAGGGTTATTCAGTGAATACACTGATGGGCCATTTCGATTCCCCAAAAAATATTTTTAAATTAAAAAATACACATTTTACATTGAGTTATTTGCGGGTCATCATCATTGCACTCCGAACATGTCCATGGGTGCACAGATTCCCTCCTACCATGCCCCGCAGTGTCCAGCGACTGACGACTCCAGTTCTGTGTTCGTTGATAAATCTTCTTATACGCCCACTAAGTTTCTCATGTCTGGCTGTGTCCATCTCAACTCCCATCTCTTTCATCCAAAGGAGTGACGTGGACTCAATGTTGTCGAAGTCCTGTGCCCTTCCCAAATCTCGGAGGGCAGTGATGATGTCCGCCCGATCCATTAGTTGACCGTTTTCAATGACAGCGCAGTTAGTCAAACTATCCGCTCTTTCCTTTCTCCGCACTTCCGCATGTCTAGGGACATAGACAAAGGTGACCTTACGTGCTTTTGACTTCTGCAATGATTCTACCCATTGCATGCGTACAAATCCGACTTCTCATTTTTTTTTATCATGCTCATCGAATCACTCAGTATGCAGGCGTGGGTGTAGTCTTGTGACTTTAACCAGATAATGCTCTGGTCACTGCCATCACCTTTATCTCCATACTACTCGTGGTCATAGCATATGCAACACTGTCTTCCTTGACTCTCCTGCCTGCCGAGCGTGCTGGAAATGCCAATGCACTCCTTTTGTGTCGTATTACAGATCCGTCTTAATAGATGACTGCATCATTGTCGTGGGTGTTATCCCAGATGAGACCGTTGATCTCCGCATTGAACACGATTGGGTTCTATTCCCTGTATTTCCTGTCGAGTGTGACAATACACCAGAATGTCCCCCCGAATGATTTAGACACCGGTATCCACTCCTTACCAGCGTTTATATTGATAAGCCAACTGACCTGGTTGATGACATCTGCTGGTCCCATCCATGATTTATCTTTTTTAAGTCTTACTAGTACTATGTTGTATGCATCCAACACCTTTCTCTGTGTTGAGCTCGTGGTAAAATGGATGCTCCTTATCTGCACTTATCTTCAGGTATGCACGTGCCTTCTTGATCTTGATCCTGTTATTCATGGTTGTAAAGTCAAGAAGATACCTCATTGCTACACAGCGAGTACCCCTCGTACACCCCAAGATAATGCGCATAGCTTCATTCTGTATTTTCTCCTGCCTGTCAATTTGCGTCTTACTGGCAGTAAGAATTGCAGAGCGTACTTGATTGGTGCGAGGACTAGTCCCTGGAACAGAAGGGTAAGACGCCTGTGCTCGATGTTCGCAGCTGCCATGATCTTCAAGGCGATTAGACCTTTGCAGAATTTTATTACCACTTGGTCTACGTGGTCCCGAAACAAAGGCTGCGATTAAATCAAACTCCGAGGTACATCATCAACCTGTCCCTGGTCACTTCATCAGCTCCCATTCGTACCACCGGTGAATTCGCGTTAACGATATGATCGTTACTGGAGAACCATGCAATTGATGCTTTATTAGAATTAATCAATGCCCCGATACTCCACACCAGGAAGAGATGCGATCGAGTTAGTTTTGCCGTGTGGTGGCGGTTTCCCGTCTGTAACTTCCCTGTCGATATACCAGAATATCATCAGCAAAAGTCATAGTTCTTCCCCTTCCATCCAGCTGTTGTTCAGTGATCGTTATTGTATACACGTTAAATAGAACTGGTGACAAAGGTGAGCCTTGTGACAGTCCTAGACAAGTGGATGTTGGTTCGGATGACCAACTTCCACATCTGAGTATCACCTTCCTCAGAAACAGAGCTGCAACTATCCATCTAATGAGGAAGGGGTGCACAGCCAGTTTGAGGATCATGTTCATGAATTATTCAAATGGTACTCTGTTGTATGCATCCTGCAGATCTATAGCAGCAGCTCATGTCTCCTCTTCTTTGTGGATGCCTTAGAAGACGTCATATGCGAAGACTGTTGCATTGAGTCATGTCTCTTTTTATTATATCTATAACTTCCGAGCGTGGGTTGGAATGCGCGTTTCTGTTCAAGGTGACAGGTGAGTGCACGGGCAACTATTTTCTCCAGTAGCTTGCCCGCAGTGTTCTGCATCGTGATGATTCTATAGGCACTGATCGAAGAATGGTCCCTGTTTGACTTCGGTAGCGGTAGCGGTAGCAAATAGCTGTGTAGCCACTCCACCAAAATCTGGCCACTCCGAATTCTGGAATTAAACTCTTTGACCAGTTTTTCAAGTCGTCGTCAGCTAAATCGCTTATGTCGTCGTACCGAACACCATCTGGCCCAGGAGCAGTGTAATGTGACCTTTTACGTGTTGTGCGAATTTCATCGATTGTGATATATATATATATCTTCTCCCAGCACTACATCCTGACACAATTCTGAGAGTGATCCCCGTATCCTCATTCTTACAGCCTCATTTCTTCGGTCAGTCTGTTCAATGTAGCGGGCAAGCAAGGCCTTCCCTTTGCTCTCATCAGATGTGTGCCATATATGACCTGTTCTCTGGAGATCTGGTACGCCACTAGGACGTGTTGTGCCTGCCATTCATGCTTTGATGAAGGCGCCAAAATGTGGCTAGCTATTTTTCTGTGTGCACTTTTTTACAGAAATCATCCCACTTGGCATCCTTAGCCTGCCATGCACATAGTTTAAAGTGCATCATTTTTTTAATCTGACGAGTGCATCAGAGTTCCCTGTTGGAGTGGCCATTCTGGTTGCCCTTCCATCATTCAAGCACTAAATTGATCGAAACCAGTGCGTTCTCTAAGTCTTCTGCCTGCTTATTGGTTACGACATTACCCTACTGGTTGACTCTAGCATTAAAGTCTCCACAGAAAATGACGTTCTCTTCGAACGCGAAGAGATTCTGCCATTGTTGTGTGTCCACCTTTCCAATTACAGGCATACACATTTACAACCACTAAAAGGAACTGGGGTCTGTACCCTCACCATTTACATATTTACAGCCACGAAAGGAACTGGGGTCTACACCCTAACATTTTACATTATAATGGATAATTACTGTAATTCAAAGAACATTAAACAAAGATTAGATAGCTAATTAACAAGCTATCTGAACAAACTAAAAGGTATCATGCAATTTTCCTTCACTTGCACAAAAATATCCATCTCTTTGGAAACGCTTAAACTGTGTGGAAAGTTAGTTTCTTATAGTCAACTTGCTTCAAACGATATATCGCGGATGAATAAGCTTTTATTTTGATAATTATCACAACCGCATCGTTCACGCGCAATGAATTCTTTAACAAGAAAGTAGTGCTGATATCATCATGTTTGGGCGATACAGCTAAAACGTTGACGAGGAAATGTCTGGTGATTTCGAATGTGGTTGTGTTTGTTAACAATTGAGTGAAATTTTGAGCAAAATCACAACAGACAAGCCTTTAAAAAAGTACCTAAATATCTGTGCTACCGTTTTGCTAAATAATTTCTCTGTAGCAAACAGTTCGTTGCCCGAGGCATTCAACAGTGTCAAAGTAACAGACTGTTGAACGTCTAATTAAATCTATGTTCTTCAGATCTCTTTTTAGAACATAGAGCAGAGAATGGGTCTTTTCATTTAAATCCTATTCTTTTAACATTTTCTCTATTTCTTTCACATCAAGGTCAATGTTCCCTAGAGTCTCCATGAGTAGTCTTCCCTATATGTGAGTAGTATAAAAGGGTCATCAAGGTCGTATTTGACACGTAAATTAACAAATATATATATAGTAGGTGCGCAGAGCACCTAATGTACATGAGGGGCAGAAGGAGTTAAATATGACCTCGAGTGTCGATGACTCCGGAAGTGACCTGTTTATGTCTGGTGTGTGCTGACTTTGGAGTTCTTGACGTACTTGACAGATAGTGATAGGTTAGTAGATTATACAACATCAATGAAAAACAATATCATTAAATATAAAACAGAAAACAAATGATATATTTTATTCTTTTATTACCTCAATAGGTGTATAACATACAGTGGATATTATATAACATTACAAAAATATTTAGTACACTGAGTAAATATATATATATATATAGTACAAGGATAACATTTATTTATAGCTATGTAGTTGGATGTCGGCTTAGCTTTGTGTCATAAATGAATCATAAGGGGTGAAACTGTTAGAGATTGCTGGCTATCCTAAGCTGGTAGTGTAAAGAGTTAAATATCTAGAGGCATAGTCGAGACGTTATCATCAGCTACCTTTCTTTTTATATAGAAATAGGAAAGAACATTTCTTGTTTGACTGTAGGGAAATATGGAATTATTTAAGACTTTGAAACCTACATTTTTCCCGCCCTTGGCCTTTTGCGTGTCGAGAACCTCTAAAAACATATCTTTATCTAATTTGCTGTGTTGTTTGCTTAACCCTTTAAAACTGATTTTATCGTAATCGCCACTACAATGGTACGTCTTACTACATAAACTAACAAGAGCTGTCCCTTCGTACAATAATTTAAAAAGACCGGGCGCTCGTTTGGTGTATGCTTTAACACCCTTACAGTTTATACAGTCTGTCTTGCTAATACGCTCATCGCAAAACTTGGCGGGAAATCAGTCTTTACATACGCTATTAAACCCATCCTGCAGACCTGAGTTAAATATGTCCTCTAAACATAAGTGCGCTTAAAGCTAAGTATAAACTATCAGTATCTGTTTCACATAACTGAAAGTTGGACCTATCCACAAACTTATCTAAGAACTCGAAATAAAAATCTAACAGTTTTGCATATTGATACACGAAGAAAACGATTTGTAGGGGTAAGTCCCAAACCGTTTTCTTTTTCTCCATTTCAATTTCAAAAAGATCCTCCCCTATTTCAGTCATCTTTTTAAACCGGGAATTATTTATCATTTTCGATATCTCATCCCCCGGAACGTACGAGACAGCGCTATGATTGGCCTTATTGGTTAGAGTCTTTCCGTAGGCTGAGTTTCCTAAGAGCTTAATCGTATCACTTATTATAGATTGATTTTCGTCTAGATCACCAGCCCTCCTAGCGTCAGAAACCATTTCTCCAAACTTATTAAAACAACTAGCCGGTTGATATTCTATCACTTGATAGATTTTTGTTACTTCTAGCCCATGATCTAAATACCATTTTAACAGTGGTGTTGTCAACACAATTTTTTCCCCGACATAACTACCGATTAGTGTGCGACGAGGGGTTGACAACAAGTTATGTTTCAGGACATATTCACCCATAATCGGTTCAATATCGTCACGCGTGACGTCAATATTTTTGAAAATTGGAGTCCTCTCACGGAAATGTTCCTTCAGACGGTCGGGGACGTTTAGACCACATTCCACTAAACCAAAACACGTCCAAACTGAAACAGAAGTCAGGATCTGTTTATCACTGAGAGGGAGCCCTTCTTTAGAGTAAGAGGGTCTAGCGCCAGTGACGGCTTTAGAAATGAAAGCCCTAATGGTTGGTTCAGACTTTTTCAGAGCCTGCCACTCACAATCCCACATAACTTCTATTGGGACTTTGACCTCCTCAGTTAGGTAGGTGTGTATCTCATATGTATTTTTCAAACAGCTCCAACAAGGGCTTATTATTAACAGGGTTTCTATCTTTATCTTTGGTGAGCGGGCAGTCTTTGTGACCATGGTATAGACAACCATGACAATTGTAGACTATTATATTCATTTTATCCCACCACCCACATGGATATTTCTAGCACCTAATCGAAACTCCCTCCCATTAAACTAAGTTTTCAACTCCACCATTTTTTGGTGGGCGACCCACGTTAGCCACTCTCTACTCTGTTGGACACAATAGTTATCTTTTTCGACCATAAATCCGGTCTCCATTCTTCTAATAATTGGATAATCTGTTGGCATCGGGTTCATCAGAGCCCAAAGATACAACGCGTTGGCATCGTAACCTTGGATGGATTGGACCAGCTTTCCACCCATAATAAACGTTTTGCCTACTTCATGGTACCTACGAAAAATTATAGAGGGACCTGTAACGATATTATCTCTAATTATTGTATGTAGACTCGTCTGTTTACTCAAACATAAAGTAAACATTACACCCCTATCAACGGTCTTAAAAAGATACTTTAAACAAACACCCGGAACCGAAATGGCGTCTTTGAAGCAGTCCAAACCCCGCTCCCAATAAAACGAACCTGCTGCTCTAAGGCTTCTAAGAATGGGACTACATTTTTGTTATTATACCACACCAAAAAGTCCCTAACGTTATATATCGCTATTTAAAAGCGTGGAATCTTCCAGCAGCAGATTACTCCTTATATAAATACTCTACCCGCAGATTTCCTGCTGCAGATTTTTTTCTTATATCAGAGTCTACCCACGCCTTTAAATACTCTATATCACTACACATTTTAAGCTGAATTTTAATGTAAATTTGATACATGGGCATGTCAAATATTATGTTTGAGGTATGCCTAGATGTTAAATTTCAATTTTTTATCAATTTCATGGGCGTAGCCATCAAATATGGTTAGCGGTAGAAATATCAAAAGTGATTTTTAAGTAAAGTTTTGCTATATGGATGTTTAATGCAAAGTTTGGAGTAAGCCTAGAGTGTAAATGTGCTATTTTTATCGTATTCATGGCGTATCTCTCAAAAATGGTCAGGGGGTAACAATCATAAAATTGCCTGGTATTGCATCATAGGTCAAAATCCTATTTTAGTAACTCCGCGGGCATTGCGTCAGTGGTCAAAAGATATTTTTAGTAACACAACCGGTATTGCATCAGAGGTCAGTTCTATTTTTAGTAACACATCTGGTGTTTTAGGGGTATATAAAACACCACTGTGAAGCTTGTAATCAAACATACAATTACAGTTGTTGACGACGGATGTGTCTCGCGCCTTCAGACACATAAAATGTACGTGTTATTTCAGTTCTTTAATATTATAGTATGTTACTTTAGTAACCTATTTTCGATACGTTGATTTTGTAGTATCTATGTGTTATTTTTGCAACCTAATTTCGATAGTTTGTGAATCTCATTGTTTACTTTTCTTGTAATGTTTACTGTTCTTTATTCTTTAGTTGAAATGTTTCAATTTCTTTTCTACAGATGTCTAACACTGTCATCTCTGCTCCAAAACTTTCACCCGGAGCCGGGCCATAAAGCTTGCTAGTGTACATGTGCTTCAGAAATACAAATGTCATGTTTGTGAACGAGTTTATAATAGAGCAGACAACCTTGCCAAACATAATAAGACAGAGCATCCTGAGCCTCTTGCATCAGTAGTTTCTGTCTCACCAACCCCTGCCTCAGCAGATCATGTACCCTCTAAAGAGACCAGTGCTACCCCACATATCTGCCTCATCTGTCAACAAAGCTTCACTGGGGCAAGCCACCTGCAAGTACATCTTGCTAGCAATGACACAGCCGTGGACAACTCGCCATCGTCAACGCAAGCAGGTCCACTGGTATCGACAACCTCACGCGTACGGGCGGTAAAGAGTTCGACTCAAGGGGCCTCAAAGAGACCAAGACTTATTAATGAAGTTGACTCTCTAAATAAGTTACCCCAAGATATTAGGACGATATATAAGAACAACTGGTTCGCTATTAGAACTCAAGAACGCAGGAACAAATACATGGACACGTACACTATATTTCATCAGCCTGATACTCCTATAGATTAGAAGATCCTTGTAAGCCCAATTTTCCTCGCCCAGAAAAAGCGTTTCAAGGTGAATTATAGTCATCATCTTGTTTTAAGACATAGGGAGACACAGGGGCTGCGTTATTTTCACGCCAGCTCAAATAACGCGACAGGGTTAAACAAACCCTTGTTAGTTAACAACAGAAATGATTTTGAAACATTTGTAGATAGATTAAATCAAAGTGATATATTAGGGTATGCAGATAAAAACAGGGAGACAACCAAATATACCTTGGAAGCATTTGTCAGTACGAGTGTTTATGTTTATAAACTTCAAGAATATCCTATAGGATATCTGCTAGATATCCCACCCTACATTGCATCCAACTACGGTATTAATACCATTCAAAACGAATCTAATTCTAAGGTCTATGATGATAATCTCTGCTTCTTCCGTTGTCTAGCTATCCATAGAGACGTGTCTGTTAAAGATGTTCGGAAGCTTTAGAGGCCACTTTTCAAACAGTTTAACCCGTCTTTAATGTTAGGTACCTTTCCCGGTGTAACGCTTGCCGAAATGCCTCTCTTAGAAAATTGTTTTGTAACAAATATAGATATTTTTGAGTTTTATTCTGAGCAAGCCTTTGTGTATTATCCTAAGAAGCGGCAGTAGTTATAGTGAAACTCTCCGTCTTTTACTTTACAAAAGCCACTTCTTTGATATAAACGATATGTCTAGGGCCAGTAAAAGTTTTTCTTGTGGAAAATTGTGGAAAAAGTTTGGGCGTATGGATAGGCACGAAAAAACTTGCAATGGGAATATGACTGTAAAAACATATAAGGGAGGTGTTTACTCTTCACCTGAAAGTGTATGGGACGCGATCAGTGCTGAAGGGATAAGTACTCCAGAGTCTTTTATTTACCCCTTCAGTGTGACATTCGATTATGGATGTTACTTTGATAGTGGGAATGTTCCCCAAGAGACGCACTCGACTACCTTTGTAGCTAAACATGTGCCCCTCTCCTGCTCTATAGCGTCAAATGTCCCGGGGTGGGAGGCACCAAAATGCTTCATAACCAAGGGTGATCTACAGGTTTTAGTTAGTCAGATGGTTGATTACCTCACTGGTATGGTGCAAAAGCATACTCGTTGTTGCGAGCTCGGTTTGAAAGTATTTTTTCCTCAACTCAATACTCTGAATAAACACAAGATAATAGTTAGGTTAGAGGAGTATTTAAAAGAGCTTCCATTGATAGGGGTTAACTCGGGGAAATATGACGCCAACGTCATTAATCCTTATTTAATAAGGCACTTCATGGATGCCACTGCATAAGTGGGCGAAGAAGATAGTATAGAAGAAGAAGAATAATCAGAGGTTAACGAAGAAGAGGAAGATAAAATGGAAGTAGACTACAAAGTATCAAAACCGTTCAATTTTATAGTTAAAAGAAACAATAACTTTATGTGTATTGCAACGCAGAAGTTAAAGTTCCTAGATATCATAAATTATTTATCGCCATGTTTTAGTTATAGCAAGTACTTGGCAGCTTATAAGATTAGCGAGACAAAGGGTTACTTTTGTTATGAATATATAGACGACCCCCAAATGTTGGAAGAGATGGAGGAGTACGCTGTGTTTAAAAAGGTCTGGAAGGACAATAACATGACGATCGTTAGGGACTTTTTGGTGTGGTATAATAACAAAAATGTAATCCCATTCTTAGAAGCCTTAGAGCAGCAGGTTCGCTTTAATGGGTAGAGGGGTGTGGACTGTTTTAAAGACGCCATTTCGGTTCCGGGTGTTTGTTTAAAGTATCTTTTTAAGACCGTTGATAGGGGTGTAATGTTTACTTTATGTTCCAGTAAACAGGCGAGTCTACATACAATGATTAGAGATAATATCGCTGGAAGTCCCTCTATAATTTTCATAGGCATCATGAAGTAGACAAAATGTTTATTGGGGAGGAAAGCTGGTCCAATCCATCCAAGGTTAAGATGCCAACGCGTTGTATCTTATCTGCTCTGATGAACCCGATGCCAACAGATTATCTAATTATTAGAAGAATGGAGACCGGGTTTATGGTCGAAAAAGATAACTATTATGTCCAACAGAGTAGAGAGTGGCTAACGTGGGTCGCCCACCAAAAAAGGGTGGAGTTGAAAACTTAGTTTAATGAGAGGGAGTTTCGATTAGGTGCTAGAAATAGCCCTGTGGATGAGTGGGATAAAATAAATATAATAGTCTACAATTTTCATGGTTGTCTATACCATGGTCACAAAGACTGCCCGCTCACCAAAGATAAAGATAGAAACCCTGTTAATAATAAGCCCTTTTTCGAGCTGTTTGAAAAAAACATGTGTGATACACACCTACCTAACCGAGGAGTTACTCTAAAGAAGGTCTCCCTCTCAGTGATAAACAGATCCTGACTTCTGTTTCAGATGGGACGTGTTTTGGTTTAGTGGAATGTGATCTAAACGTCCCCGACCGTCCGAAGGAACATTTCAGTGAGATGACTCCAATTTTCAAAAATATTGACGTCACGCGTGACGATATTGAACCGATTATGGGTGAATATGCCCTCAAACATAACTTGTTGTCAACCCCTCGTCGCACACTAATCGGTAGTTATGTCGGGGAAAAAATTGTGTTGGCAACACCACTGTTAAAATGGTATTTAGATCATGGGCTAGAGTAACAAAAATCTATCAAGTGATAGAATATCAACCGTCTAGTTGTTTTAAAAACTTTGGCGAAATGGTTTCTGACGCTAGGAGGGCTGGTGATCTAGACGAAAATCAATCTATAGAATGTAAGGGTGGGAAAAATGTATGTTTCAAAGTCTTAAATAATTCCATATTTTCCTACAGTCAAACAAGAAATGCTCTTTCCTATTTCTATATAAAAAGAAAGGTAGCTGATGATAACGTCTCGACTATGCCTCTAGATATTTAACTCTTTACACTACCAGCTTAGGCTAGCCAGCAATCTCTAACAGTTTCACCCCTTATGATTCATTTATGACACAAAGCTAAGCCGACACCCAACTACATAGCTATAAATAAATGTTATCCTTGTACTATATATATATTTACTCAGTGTACTAAATATTTTTGTAATGTTATATAATATCCGCTGTATGTTATACACCTATTAAGATAATACAAGAATAAAATATATCTTTTGTTTTCTGTTTTATATTTAATGATATTGTTTTTCATTGATGTTGTATAATCTACTAACCTATCACTATCTGTCAAGTACGTCAAGAACTCCAAAGTCAGCACACACCAGACATAAACAGGTCACTTCCGGGGTTATCGACACTCGAGGTCATATTTAACTCCCCCTGCCCCTCATGTACATTAGGTGCGCTGCGCACCTACTATATATATATATATGTTAATTTACGGGTCAAATACGACTTTGAGGACCCTTGTATACTACTTATGTGCTTGGGCCCTTACTGTCTATAAAATGTCTAAACACTCATAAGAAATACGTTCGTTCGTTGTGAAACGTTTCTCGCTCAGCGCCGATGATTTGTGCAATAAATGTGATAATTTTTTTTTCAACATCGTACTTCAAGCGCGTGTTCCAAAATTTTGATAGGCTAACGGCAGCAATGTGTATAGAAATGTAGACACTTCGCATGCTTTTGAATCTCTCAGGTAATGGTTTCTAAAAATAATTCACTTTGGTCATGTTGTTTCGTTGAAAGCGGTCGATGACTCAAAGCTGACAGCTTGCGCTAGGTTATGTGAGCTATACTATCTAGATCCTACCCCACCTCTTCCCGGCTCCCCTAGGAAATATTAACCAGTATGGCTAAGTAAGTAGGGGCTGAGAAGGATAGGACCCGGTACTCAACAATTCCATGCTAAGTCGAAATGTTAGGTCGAAAAGTAGGGTACAAATATCTTAGCCTCATTGAAAACCACAACACAACTTATGTATGCTCACTTGACCGGTGACGAAGAAAAGTCATTCCTTTTGTTTGACGATAAACGCTAGAAAAAAAAAATAATAATCTCATACCGTCTTGTTTATAACAAGTGCACTGGCTACTTCGTTTTTCTTCTCGCTGGTCAGAATGCTATGGTCACACGAAGGTGTCAACAAGGCAAAAGTGAAAAGTAACAAGACAGTAGTATCCGGACGAGTGGTCATAACATTTTTAGAATAAAGTGGTAGGAGGAGTACAAATTAATCTCAACAGCATATGAAGCTGCGTAAATTTAAAACAAACTTAAATTGTGATCTGCGGTGTAAGTAAATAGACTTCCACTGTTTCGCGAGTCCTAATGGAGGTCATCAATCTATCGTGGATGTGACCATAGTTTTGCTTTGTTGAATCCGTTGTCTTCAAAACAAATATCGACAGTCGATTTTAAGGAATCGTTAAAACTGCTATGTATTCAAGTATCAAAATGTGCCACGTAATCGATCTCTCGCGCTTGCCAGTGCACCATCTATTTGATGCGCACCATTGCTTATAAACAAAAATTACAAACAGAAAAGAGCGGCTCAGCGTAGTATAAGTCAAGTGTATCCTATGCGTCATTATCATATACCTATTGACCACAACCCAACGTATCTTGGTGTCACTATGAAACGCAGAATGACTTGGAAAAATCAGATAGACAGAGCAAGGATGAAAGCAAGGAAACGAACAAATATTATGAAGAAATTGGCAGGAACGGACTGGGGGGCAGACAGCAATATTTGAAAAGACTATATGTAGGAAAAGTCAGACCAGTTCTAGAATATGGAGTCACAGCCTGGGCTATGGCTTCCAAATCACACCTTTGCAAAATTAACAGAATACAGAACCAAGCTGCCCGTATCATTACTGGTGCTATGAAATCTACACCTATCAATACTCTAGAAACAGTAACAGGCTTACAACCCTTAGATGACAGACGGGTCACTAAAGTTTTGCAACAAGCGGAGAAATATAGAAGGCTCCTTAGCCACCCCATGCACCAAAGAATATCTGGTTCCGGAATTGTACGACTTAAGAGGAACAATTTCGCTGCAATTGCCAATGAAATAACTACTGGAGACCCAGTTCTTTCCCAAACAATATCGAAACCCTTGGGCCCATCTGATATGTCTCCTCACGGAAAACATAAAATACCAGAACTTCAGGAAAACATAAACGGAATCATGAAAAAGGCACCCAATCAGACACAGAAAGAAAACACGTAGCAGAAAAACATATACACGATACTTATCCACAGGACTCTTGGTCCCACATATATACAGATGGCTCTGCTACAAATGCCACCAGAAATGGAGGGGGAGGTGTGTTCTTGACGCTGACCAATCAGGACGAGATCACCAAGTCAATAGCTACTAGAAAATTCTCAAACAACTTTAAAGCAGACGCTGAGGCCATCAGAGAAGCTGCAACACTGGCTACTCAACACAAAAATAACATGCACAATAAATTGGTGATTCTGACTGATGCACAGTCAGTACTATCAGCTCTAATAAACCACAAGAACAATGAACTAGATGACTTGAGAACTACCCTGGACCAACTATGCAATAACTTCCAGAGAGTAGTCATTCAGTGGATACCATCACACTGTAATATACACGGGAACGAACACGCAGACAAATTAGCTAAAGAGGAAGGGAGATTACCACAATAGAACAATCCGCTCAGTTATGATGAAGCAAAATCCATCCTCAAGGGTCAGTTCCATGAAAAATGGAAACGTGAACACCCAAAGCATAACGAGAGTGACGGATACCACCAACTATCAAGGAGGGATCAAGTCATCATACTTCGCCTACGCACAGGCCACAATAGAATGAGAAATCACATGTTCACCAAATTCAAAATAGGAACTACCAGCCTATGCCACTGTACACTGGACAATATGACTACAAATCATGTTCTACAGGATTGCCCCCAGTACACGGACCTAAGAAGAGCAATGTGCTCCACGCCCATCTCCCTGGAGGAGAAATTATATGGGGCGATCGATTCGCTTAAACAGACAGCTGACTTCATGAGAGAGACTGGAATCCTACTCTGATCGAGTCTTGATCGCAGAGAGAGAAAGAGAGAGTTTATGATAAAACTACAGGGATATGCTCAAACAATGACATTTATCAGCACGAATATTTTGGACCCCAGTGTCAGTACTTGGTTCTCGTGTACAAATACGCCCAAAATTCTGAACCTACTTTCCTGTTTAATTACAACGACACCACATGTAACTCGGACACAAATTCTACATCAGTTGAGGCAACTCTCAACCAATCTTTGCTGTTCTCCTGGTTTAGGATTTATGTAAATGACTTAATAGTTCCGGACAGTTTCACGGCAATACTAAATGGTTCTGCCTCATGTAGCAATGATTCAAGGTTTGCAGTAAGTCAGCACGAGATTGATGTCTTTTGCTCTGGGGCTAGTCTGATCAACAAGTTATGGATTGCAGGGGCGATAGTTGCAAATATCTGCTCCATCCACATAGGCGGGGGTCGGAATGTGGCTCTCAAACAGAACACAAACCAGGCCCACACTTTTAATTCTTGTTATACAGGAGACGGATGTGGACCAGAGGCCGCAGTAAATGGAAAAAGAAGGACCAATCTCTATGACAATGACTGCACACACACACAACTGAGAAGTGGAAACAGTCCTGTTTACAGTTATCTGAACTTTGCCACGCCCCAGAAGATTCACACCATTCGATTCTATCATCGAGCTAGCACTATGATTCGGGTAAAGAATGCCACTCTAAAGGCTTTCTCTGACAGAGGCGGCGAAGTGTTCCAGTCTAATGATATATCATACCCTAATGTTTCTATGAACACTATTGTAGTCACTACACAAACGCCAATGGCACATATTAAGACTGAGTTCTCACCGACCATTTCGCAGGCCGGCAGTGAACTGACGGTCTGTGAGGCGCAAACATTTGCAGACACCTATTGTCTGGACGGGTATTCTTGGTCGTTTTGTGCAGTGTGTAGTGGGTGTAGCAAAAGCTGCGACTTCATCATTGGTACGTGTCACGGCAAATGCTCACATGGGGTCTATGGACACGATTGCTCCAGGTCTTGTCTCAGTGTCTGTCCTTTATGTGGGAAAAATCCGGTAAATGACTACAATGTAAACATCCTGGCTATACCTGTAATGACACTTGTCCCGATGGTAATTTTGGGCTACAGTGCGAACAGACGTGTTCTGATGGCTGTGACATCATATGTGACCAGGAAAGTGCAGACTGCACGTGCAAGGAAACGTACTACGGGTCAGACAGCACTCTCAAATGTCCAGACAACTGTTTCAACGACACCTGTGAACAGTCAACCGGGAACAGTGCATGCAAGGGAAAGTTCTACGTGTCAGACTGCATTCTCAAATCTCCGGACAACTGTTTGAACGAAACCTGCGGACAGTTAATCGAAGCCTGCGTCTCGTATGTCGATGATTCACACGTTAAGAAGAGTCTGCAGACTAACCCAAGCATATGGATACCTCAATGTGTTTATGTGCTACACTTGGCTCATATCTAGATGTGTGTCATGTTAGTCATATCTCATATCTTGGTGTGTCCGTGTTAATCATGTCTCTTATCTTTATGTGCGTCTGAGTTGAGTAATATATCATAACTTAGTGTGTATCTGTGTTAGTCATGTGTCATATCTTTGTGTGTGCATGTCTGGGTTAGGGATATCTCATATCTTTGTTTGCATGTTTATGTTAGTCATATCTCATATCTTTGTGCGTAAATGTCTGTGTCTGTCACATCTCATATTCTTGTGTGTGCATGGCTATGTAAGTCACATCTCATATCTTTGTGTGTGCATGCCTATGTTAGTCATATCTCATATCTTTGTGTGTACGTCTATGTTAGGTATGTGTCATATCTTTGTGTGTGCATGTCTAAGTCAGTCATATCTCATATCTTTATGTGCATGTCTATGTTAGTCATGTGTCATATATCTTGATGTGTGTCGGTGTTAGTCATGGCTCGTATCGCTGTGTACATGTCTGTGTTATTCACATCTCATATCTTTGTGTGTGCATGTCTGTGTTAGTCACCTCTAGTGACTCGGGCAGATGGTGCTCGTAAACCTAGGAGGGCCGACCATCTAAGGGCAGAATCCGCCTACAGAAAAGACAATATGCTGCCTTGCAGGAAGATTGTGGACAATCAATGACTTAGGAAAGCTGAAAAAATGCTGGCTGAAATCGGATGCACTGGGCCACTGGCGCAGAACACAGTGCAACGTATTAACGGGTGTTCAGTCAGAGTGGATCTGGCGGACTCTAAATGTGACGTTCTGTCTGTGGGGGCGATCAACACACTTAACCTGACAGCTGACTTCATGTGGGAGTCTGGAATCCTACTCTGACTGAGTCCTGATCGCAGAGAGAGAGAGAGAGAGAGAGAGAGAGAGAGAGAGATTATCATATATGCTAATATTTTGATCTTGCATGATGGGCCTGAGGTATCTTGATACCCTGAGGCAATCTTAACGGCGTTCTAAGAACAGGACAAACGTTGCTAATAATAAAAGACAGAACATTGTTATTGTTTTTCTTGCATTTGTTCCAAGTTCCGTCATCGTGTTCTCTGTGGCTGCCGAATATTTAGTTCGACGTAGGCAGCACGAGCGTGACGTTAATTGTTTTGTCAATAGCGTACACCCAGTAATTTTCTTCCTTTCGTATACTCAACAATGTTTTTTTGTTCGCAGTCAGTGTTTTGTTTAAGTACCAATGTTCCATATATGTTATCTACATATTTCTCATAATTATTTATACTGTATGCAAGGTTTAACTCATTCCAGTACAAACTTTAAACCACCACCAAGAAGAGGCTTATTTTTAGTTAGTGGTATACATTTTAAACACCTTTACCAAATAGAAATGCTTTTCGTTTCTCCAGCACACATTTTGTACTATGGTTTCTATATAAAAGATGAATCAATTTCATAACAATTAGGAATTTGGCAGCAACTTAACGTTAATTATTAATTTTTAATTGATAATTATAAATTTATTATTTTAAAAATTTTGTCATACATGTTCTACCCTGAAAGTGGTAACATAAAAATTGTTTCTTCACCATCACAGAGTACCGGACCTGTTGGCTCAATGATCCTGTATATGCACAATTTCTAACGTTCGCGTTGTTTATCAGCACTGTTTTTCACTTCCTACTAAAAGACTGTTAAAATTGCCTCACATCTTTTCTCTCCGTTTTCTTCTATATTTTATTCTATCATTGATTCAACTTGCTACAATACGTATATATATATATATATATATATATATATATATATATATATATATATAAAGCTGTACGGTAGCCTGAAACATATTAACGAAATACAAAAGGAGATGATAATTTATTATATTTTTTTCATAATTATATTACAAATTTTCAAATATTCTATTACACATTTCGTAGGTCAATATGATTTATTTGCTTTTATTAAAGCAACGTTTTCCTATGGCCACTAGAACGTTTGTGAATGAAACCGAAATTACCATAAGATAGTACATGAAACCGCTAATAAGCTGCGGTACAGTTCTCTTCTCTCCGACTTAGAATTAATGACCTTGACATTAAAAAATTCCCGTCAAAATAATACGGCTAAGCTACCTCTACACTAATGCGGTTTCATGGGTTATTTTTAGATCTAGCCAATGAGAAGCGTCACAAAGTGAAAGTGAAACTATGTCTGATTACAGGAACTTCTTAACCTATTGATAACTACGTTATGCGCATCGGCATCTGTAGAAAGAACTTTTTCTGCTCTCAAGAGAATCAAATCTTACTGTCGCTCAACTCAGACACAAGAAGGCTTATCTGGTTTGGCAATAATGTCCATTGAAAAACCATTCCTTCAGAAACTTAGAAACCAACCCAACAGTACTTTTAATAACAAAGTCATCGAAACGGTTTCGTCCCAAACAAGACGGATAGAGTTTACATATAAATAAGTCATCATCATCATCACACCGATTGGCGTAGGCGATCGTGTCCTTCCACAATCTTCTATCCACAGTGCATCGTATCAGTTCAGTTGTTGACTGTTTTCCATGTCATGAAACCAAGCTATACAGTATTTTCTCTCTTTGTCGTCCGCGATCTCTCTTTCCTTTTATTTTGCCAGTTGTAACCAAGTATTCCAACTTCCTCTTCTCATGATGTGCCTGAAAAATGTTGATTGTTTCTTTCTGATGTTTTTTAGGAGCTCACTTTTTGTGTTGGCCTCTTTGAGAACTTCCTCATTGGTCTTTTTAGCTGTCCAGGGAACTTTCAACATTCTTCTGAGAAATTCCATCTCTGTGGCCGCTAATCGTTTTTTTCATTTGTTTGTCTACTGTCCATGATTCGCTTCCACAGGTCAGAATTGGTTTTATATAGCACCGATGAACTCTATTTCTCGGACTTCCGGGGAATATGGCGCCCTGTTCGCTGGCTTCTTCAGAGGACTCATAGATAAGTGCTGATTTCCAGTGAACTTTTCTGTTTATTTGTTTGTTTTTATTGATATTTGAAGGGATTATGTGACTGTACGCGCTTTCTATTTGATGTAAACCACTATGCTTCTTTTGCTTCATTGCATTTTTTTACAATTTCTTTATAAAGGTAAGGTAAAGTACGAGACATGAACCGGTGTCTTAGCACGCGAGTTTCCACCCATATTCAATTCAATGTTCGGAGATTTCTGGATAGTGTCGCTTCAAGCATCGAACTCACGATGCGAGGCGACATTCCTCACCTTCCCAGGGTAATACCCTGGTACCCATTGCTGCCAACGGCTGGGTCGACCGTGGGGGGATTTTTTTTTTCCAACCATGAGTACAATTCACACTGCTCCCAGGGAAATGAACACGGGTGGTCCGAACGTCGGTAGTCCAGTCGGGTAGTTTTCCCAACTAGGCTACCGAGGCCCCCATAATTGCTTTATTTGATCACTTATTCTCATCTTTGTTGTTGAATGCGCTATTGAACGCGTGACAAAATGGCGATTTGTCTTCGCCGGTCCATCGTCAAGGACGCGTAATTCATTTAATTTGTATAAGGGTCACAGTGTATCCGCGTGCTGCAGTGCGATTTACTGGAGATGGCCAGTCTATAACGTAGAAACGGGCTGTGGACCGTGCGACTGAGTGAGTGCACGTGAGCCTAGACCATCCACAGCATCGACGTTCAGCGACAAAATCATCTATGAGACTCTCTCTCTCTCTCTCTCTCTCTCTCTCTCTCTCTCTCTCTCTCTCTCTCTGCGATCATGACTCAATCAGAGTAGGATTCCAGACTCTTACATGAAGTCAGCTGTCAGGTTAAGTATGTTGATCGGCCCCACAGACAGAACATTACAATCCAGATCCACTCTGATCGAATACCCGTTAAAACGTTGCACTGTGTCCAGTGGCCCAGTGCATCCGATTTCAGCCAGCATTTTATTCAGGTTTGCATTCCTTAGCCCTTGATTGTCCCAAATCTTCCTGCAAGGCAGCAGATTGTCTTTTCTGTAGAGGGATTCTGCCCTTAGATGGTCGACCCTCCCAGGTTTACGAGCGTCATCTGCCCGAGTCACTAGAGGTGAATAACACAGACATGCACAGACAAAGATGTGAGATGTGGCTAACACAGACATGCACACACAAAGATATGAGATGTGACAAACACAGACATGCACACACAAAGATACGAGATATGACTAACATAAACATGCACACAAAGATATGAGATATCACTAACCCAGACATGCACACACAAAGATATGACACATGACTAACACAGATACACACTAAGATATGAGATTTGACTAAACACAGACACACATAGAGATATGCGACATGGACATGATTAACACGGACACACCAAGATATGAGATATGACTAACATGACACACACTAAGATATGACCCATGGCTAGCACACACACACACACACAAGCTAAGATATGAGCCATGAGGAAACTGCAACAAGGAACACTTTTCATGCATAGCCTTCAATTGTTCCCGCCGCCTATCCCCATATACCGGTAATTCACGTCCTATTGAAAATGATGATCGTCGTAGCACTTGATGATGTTAGGCCATCTGTTGATGGCTAACACAGAAACACACTAAGATATGAGCCATGGCTAGCACAGGAACGCATTAAGATATGAGCCATGGCTTCACGGAAACACACCAAGATATGAACCATGCCTAGCACAGAAAAACATTAAGATATTAACCATGGCTAGCACGGAAATACACTAAGATATGAATCATGGCCAGCGCAGACGGTAAGTATTCAAATAAATTCCAAACGACAACATCGAAGAAGGAAAACACGACAAGGTAAAAGGGGTGACGTTAAAATGTCGAAGTGTGAGAGGCTAGGCCTTAAGTATGTGCGCGATACATATTGGAATTGTGGGTCCATAAATCAACGACGGTCCATTCTTGATAAGCTACTGTCATCATCAAGCACCGGGCCTACTGGCGTAGATGATCATGTCTCTCCACAACTTTCGATCTCAGCAGCTATTTATCATTTCTGGTGTTGACCTTCTGCCAAGCCATTCTCTTAAGCTGTCTGTTATTTTTTCTCTTTGCTTCCCTCTATCTCTTCGACGCTCTATTTTTTCCAGTTGTTACAATATATTCCAGTTGTTCTCTTCTCATTACATGGCCAAAAAATGATGATTGTTTCTTCATTTAATTGGAAATAAGCTTTCTTTTTTGCTTTGACTATTCTTCTGTAAAACCACATTTCAACAGATTCCAGTGATTTTCTTGTCTGCTGTCCTATTGTCCATGATTTGCATACATATGTTAAGACTGGCTCTACATAACATTTAAGAACTCTTTTTCTTGTTTCTATTGTCAAAAATGGATTGCATAGTATCTTCCTCATTTTTTGGAAAGCTGCTTTTGCCTGAGCCATTCTGAATCTCACCTCTTTTGTACATCTTCCGTCTGAGGTTAACAAAGTTCCCAAATATTTAAATTCATTTACCTGTTTTAATATTGTACCACTTGTCTTTATTTTGCACTGAGGTGGTGTCTTTTTCTTTGTTGTTACCATTACCTCTGTCTTTTTGCTATTAAGGCTGAGTCCTTTATTTTTTCTTTCCTTAACTATAATGTCCAACATTTCTTGTAACTCATTTTCACTCTTAGAAATTAAGAGTGTTTCATCAGCATACCTTAGATTATTTATATTATGACCTCCAATTGTTATTCCAGGCGTGACCCTTATGGATCCTAAAATAATCTCACTTTAATATTAAACAAATCTGGTCACAGCACACAACCCTGTCTAACACCCTGTTTTATTTGTTGAAACATTCCCAATTGGTTTCCGGTTCTTATGGCCGCTGTTTGTTGCCAGTACATGTTCTTTATTATTCTTAGATCTTTGCTGTCTACGTTTATGCTATCTAAAATTTAAGCTACTGTGCGGCGCCAATATAATGGTTTTACAAGAAACTCTTCTTCGTGACAGGACAGTAAGTTCTCCTGGATTTCATTGTTTCTACAATAGGCGACACCTTGGGCAGGCCATCCTTGTGCGCAACAATATGGTAACAGCTGAGGTTGGTATGTCTGCGTGGGGCAGTGCAGAATTGCAGGTTAGGGTGCAGACCCCAGTTCATTTCGTAATTGTAAATGTGTATGCCTGAAATAGGAAGGTGGATACACAACAATGGCAGAATCTCTTCGAGTTCGATGAAGAGAACGTCATTTTCTGCGGAGACTTTAATGCTAGAGGCAACCGGTGGGGTAACGTCATAACCAACAAGCAGGGAGAAGATCTAAAGAACGCACTAGTGTAAGTAGATTTAGTGTGCTTGAATGATGGAAGGGCAACAAGAATGGCCACTCGAACAGGGGACTCTGATAGTGTCATAGACCTGGCACTGGTGTCTTCCATCTTCGCACCCGTTTGCAGATGGAGTGCACTGGAGTTCCACGGAAGTGATCACTGTCCATGTGTCCTCCTAATTGTGAAAAGCAGAAATAGAAACCAGACAAGAAAGCTCCACACATTCCACTACAAGAAAACAGACCAGGACGTCATTAGCAAAATCAGACATAGGAAACAAAGCTATCCTCCAAGGAGGCAGGAGAGATGGACGCACCCACTCTGGTGGAACGTTGAAGTCGAGGAAGCTTGGCGGTACAAGAGACAAACAGCCAAGACATGGCAGAAAGCCAGAAAGAATGGAAGAACACAACCTGAGCTCTTGAAGCGTCTGAAAGAAGATGTCGACCAAAAAATGAAGCACTTTAAACTATGTGCTAAGCATGCTAAGGATGCCAAATGGGATGACTTCTGTAGTAAAGTGTGCTCAGAATAATCGCTAGCCACATTCTGGCGCTTTCATCAGTGCATAAATGGCACAACACGACACAGAGGCATACCAGACTTTCATAGCACAAGCCGGATATGGCACAAATCTGATCAGAGCAAAGGGAAGGCCCTGTTTGCCCGCTACATTGAGCAGACGAACCAAAGAAATGAGGCTGTAAGGATGAGGATATGGGGGTCGCTGTCAAAATTGTGTAAGGATGTTGTGCTGGAAAAAGATCACACAATCACAACCGATACCATTCGGACAACACTTAAAAGGTCACACAACACTACTCCTGGTCCAGATGGTGTTCGGTACGATGACATAGGTGATTTAGATGACGACGACTTGACAAAACTGGCCAATGAGTTTATTGGGGTTAAGGCAAAGAAATGCAAATGAATGCTTAAAAATGCGAAGCTGCAGTAAAGCTGAATGTGAGGGAAACTTGTGACAAAAAATAGAAAAAATGGTATGGTAAAAGCTTTACGTGGTTAGTAGACGACACAGATTTTAACGTTTCGGCTCAATAGGCCTTCAGCAGGAACAAACAAACAAAAAATGTGTGTGTTGTTGTTTGTTTGTTCCTGCTGAAGGCCTATTGAGCCGAAACGTCGTTCAAATCTATGTCGTCTACTAATCACGTAAAGCTTTTACCATACCATTTTTTCTATTATTTTCCTATGAGTTTAATGCCTGCATTCGGAGTGACCAGATTAAGGAGGAGTAGCTACATAGCTACTTACTACCGCTACCGAAGCCAAACAAGGATCATTCTCAGATCAGTGCATACAGATTCATCACACTGCAGAACACTGCGGGCAAGCTGCTGGAGGAAATAGTTGTCCGTGTCCTCACCTGTCACCTTGAACAGAAACGCGCATTCCCACCCACACTCGGAGGTTATAGATATAACAAAGAGACATGGCTCAATGCGGCAGTCTTTGCCTATGACGTCTTCGAAGGCTTCTATAGACGAGAGGAGACATGTGCTGCTGCTATAGATCTGGAGGATGCATACAACAGGGTAATATGTTCATCAAACTGGCGGTGCACCCCTTCCTCATTAGATGGATCGCCGCGGTACTGTTTCAGAGGAAGGTGATACATAGATGTGAAAGTTGGTCTTCCGAGCTAACATATATTTGTCCAGTGCTGCCACAAGACTCACCATTGTCACCAGTTCTATTTGCGTGTACCCAATAACGGTCACGGAAGAACTGGATGGTAGGTGAAGAACTATGACATTTGCTGATGATATTCTGGTATATCGACAGGGAAGAGACAGACGGGGAATCGCCTCCACAAGGCAAGACGAACTCGGTCGCATTTCTTCCTGGTGCGGGGTTTCAGGTGCCTTGGTTAATCCTAATAAAGCATCAGTTTCATGGTTCTCCCTTAACAATCAAATCGTTACTACGACCACACCGGTAGTACGAATGGAAGCTGATGAGGTGACCAGGGACACGTTGATGACATACCTCGGAGTTAAGTTTGATCGCAACCTGTGTTTTCGGGACCACGTCAACCATGTGATAACAAAATCCCGCAAAGGATTAGCCGCCTTGAAGGTCATAGCAGCTGCCAACATCGAGCACAGGCTACTTACTCTTCTGTTCCAGGGATTAGTCCTCGTCCCAATCGAGTATACTCTGGCGATTCTTATTGTCAGTACGACTCAAATTGATAGGCTGGAGAAAATACAAAATGAAGCCATGCGCATTATCTTGGGATGTACAAGGGACACTCCCTGTGTAGCAATGAGATTTCTTCTTGACTTTCCAACCATGGATGACAGAATCAAGATCTGGAGAGCACGAGCATACCTGAAGATTAGTACAGATAAGAGCATCCATTGCACCACGTGCTCAACACAGGGAAAGGTGCCAGGCTAAAAAGAGGCAAATCATGGGTGGGCCGAGCAGAAGATGTCATCAAACAGGTCTGTGGGCTTACCAATATCAGCGTTGGTGAGGAGTGGATACCGGTGCCTACGTCATTCAAGGGGACTTTCTCGTGTATTGTCACACTCGACAGAAAAAGTATGGAACAGAACCCGGTCGTGGTTAATGCTAAGGTCAACGGTCTCATCTGCGATAACACCGATGAAAAGATGCAGTCATTTATACAGACGGATCTTAAGACGACACCAAAGAAGTGCATGGGCATTTACAGCACGCTCGGCGGGCAGAATAGTCAAAGAAGACAGTGGCGCATAAGTCATGACCACGAGTAGCATGACAATGGAGGTGGTGGCAGTGACCAAAGCATTCAAATTGTTAGAGTCACAAGACTATACCCACGCATGTATACTGATTGATTCGATGAGCATGATAAAAAAAAGTGTAGGCAGCCTCTGTACGCGTGAGTATTATATATCCAGTGATTGGACCCCTGAAACTGCGTTCAACGCAGAAAAAAGTATGCATTTTTCTCTATATAAATAGTCTACACGCAGTATTTTTACCTTATATAAATAGTCTACACGCAGTTTTTCCTTATATAAAAGTATTACACGCAGCTGCGTGTATACTTTTTATATAAGAATACACACAGAAAAACGGACAACTCGTGTCGGGACCGCTAGTCCCGGTGACCCCAGAAGTGACCTGTTTATGTCTGGTGTGTACTGACTTTGGAATTCTTGATGCACTTGTGATGACCTCATTTTTTATGTGAATATGTTATCTGCTGACGGCATGTGTTTTTTTTTTTTAATTTATTTTTTTAGTTGTTTTTAAATGGAGGAAAGCGGCTTCTGGTGAACCTTTCCGTGTATTTTATCTCTCTTCTCATTAAGACTGGACATTTCGTCCTCCTCTCTCTCCCTCTCTCTCTCTCTCTCTCTCATCATTATAATCGTACTTTAACTTTTCATAACTGTCTTTCTTCCGTATTAGTGAGACTAAGCATCTCTCTCCTATTTCCTCATAGACTACTCTCCTTCCATACCACCCTCCATCCTCTCTCTTTCCACCCTCCCTCGAAATTTTAACTTCCCTCATAGACGTCCCTCCATTGTAACACTTACTCATTCTCAACATTTACGACTATCATCTCTCTCACCTCTCGCTCTCTCTCTCTCTCTCTTTCTCTCACCTCTCTCTCTCTCTCTCTCTCTCGTATTCCCTCATAGACTTCCCTACATTATAACACTTAGTCAGGCTCTCCATTTAAATCTACCAGCTCTCTTTCTCCTCACCTATACGTCGCTCTCTCTCTCTCTCTCTCCTATTCCCTCATTGACTTCCCTCCAATGTAACACTTACTCATTCCCGCCATTTAATCCGATCATCTCTCCTACAATCTCCAAAACTTCTCTCTCTCTCTCTCTCGCTTTCTTACCTCTCGCCATCTCTCTCTCTCTCTCTCTCTCTCTCTCTCGGACAAGCGAATTAAGCAAGACAAAATAAACAAATATGAGACTTTCTATGTAATTTGCACAATTAAGCATTTATTAATACAGCAGCGAGAAAAGGTATTTGATAAATGTACAGTAAAAGTTTAACCTCTCTGTCTCTAGCTCTCTCTCTCGCTCTCTCTCGCTTTCTCTCCTCGCGCCGTCACTCACTCTCTTTCTCTCTCTCTCTCGGACAAGCGAATGAAACAAGACAAATAAAATAAACAAATATGAGACTTTCTATGTAATTTGCACAATTAAGCCTTTATTAATACAGCAGCGAGAACAGGTATTTGATAAATGTACAGTAAAAGTTTAACCTCTCTGTCTCTATCTCTCTCTCTCTCTCTCTCTCTCGCCTATCCACTCCGATACTTCGCTCCTACCAGGGCACCCTCACTCCACACTTTCCCTCTTTTGACCATACAAGATGGAACATGAGGGCTAATCAACCGATCGGGAAGTCACGTATGTGGAATAAATAGAAACTAGTTGCTGGAATGCTCTCCACCATCCACTTAGTATCTGGTCTGTTGAGAAGGGCAGTGTCCGCAGGATCGTGTTCGTTTAGAGAATCAACGAATCTGGTGAAAGCTCCAAGATTATTGATTAAACAGGGGAACTCGAGAACAGCAGAGTTATTGAGGGAAGAGTGGAAGAAACGTAGATCACCATTCTCTCTATGCCTAAGGATAAGGTGGTGACCATAGTTAATTTTGAATTGGGTCGTCTGACTATCAAACATATTTCTTAAAAGAGCAGACCAGTCTGTGATGAATGGACGATCAGGTGAGTGGAAGAATGTATATGTAGAAACTGTCTTGTTGATTACAGCGTGGGTGTTTATAGCTGACCAGTTTTGTTCATATACAGCACGCACATCATCCGGCAGTGTTGCTAAAGGGTCATCAGGCTTGAGTTTTTTACTGGGAGGTGATTGTTCTTCGTCTATCTTTCGTTTGTTCATTGTAGAAGAGGTCGATGGGACCACCTGTGATGATGTTTCAGTATATAGCCAGTGATTGACCGGGTAGACTCTCATATAAGGAAAAACGGCACCAAAAAATGTGCTTCCATGTGAGGGTAGACTATTTATATAAGAATTTAGGTGCTTCTGGAAGGACTTTCAGGGGTCCAATCACTGGATATATACTACTAATTTTTGGTTGATTTTTCATGTAAATTTGATACATGGGCGTGTCAAATATTATGTTTGAGGTATAGCAATAGGTTAAACTTACTATTTTTAACAGTTTCATGGGCGTAACCGCCAAAAATGGGTACCGGGGTAGTAATTTCAAAAGTTGTTTTTAAGTAATTTCTTGATACGGAGATGTTTAATATAAAGTTTGGGGTATGTCTAGATGTTAAATTGACTATTTTTAACAGTTTCATGGGCGTAACCGCCAAAAATGGGTACAGGGGTAGTAATTTCAAAAGTTGTTTTTATGTAAATTTTTGTTATGGGGATGCTTAATATAAAGTTTGGAGTATGTCTAGCTGTTAAATTTACTATTTTTAACAGTTTCATGGGCGTAACCGCCAAAAAATGGGTACGGGGTAGTAATTTCAAAAGTTGATTTTATGTAAATTCTTGATACGGAGATGCTTAATATAAAGTTTGGGGTATGTCTAGGTGTTAAATTTACTATTTTTAACAGTTTCATGGGCGTAACCACTAAAAATGGGTACAGGGGGCAACACTCATAAAAGTGGTTTTTAGTAAATTTTTGCTATGTGGGTGACTAAAATAAAGTTTGTGGTATGTCTAGATGTTAAATTGCCTATTTTTAACAGTTTTATGGGCGTAGCCCTAAAAAAGAGTCAAGGGGGTAACAATCATAAAAGTGACTTTTAAGCAAATTTTTGCTATGGGGATGTCTAAAATAACATTCGGGGTAAGTTTAGAGTGTAAATTTACTATTTGTAACAGTTTTATGGGCGTCCCCTCATAAAGGGTCAAGGGGCGTAACAACCATAAAAGTGACTTTTAAGTAAATTTTTGCTATGGGGATGTCTAATGTAAAGTTTGGAGTAACCCTAGAGTGTAAATTTACTATTTCTAACAGTTTCATGGGCGTACCCCTCATAAAGGGTCAAGGGGCGTAACAATCATAAATGTGGTATTTTAAGTAAAATCTTGTTTTTCTTAGTGGGGTTATGGTAGGAGTGTAACCTACGTGTTTGGTAATACTTTCGTTTAGTAGAGTTATAGCAGGGGACATAACTTGCATGCTTTGCAGTACTTTTCTTAGCAGAGTTGTGACAGGGGCGTGAACTTTAAGTTCATTCTTTCAATGTGGTGTTTTAGTGTGTTTGGCTTTTACTAGAGTTCTATGAATATTTTCAATAATAATTTAGACACAGTCGCAACTATCATCAAGTGCAACATTTTTAGTAAATTGTAATTATTTATTAGGGTTTTCTCAGCTGTATTAAAGACTTTGGTTGATAAGTGGACACTTTGGTATTGTATCACTGGTCAAAATCTATTTTTAGAAACTTATCGGGTCAAGATCAAGACATACTAGACAGCCTGCATTTTCAACTTTTTGCTTATGAGATGAGATTTTTGTGTTTTGGGGTTAAATTATTTTGTCTTTTGGACTTTGGGTCTAGATTTTTTTAAGGGTTTTGTGTCCAAATTTGTGAGTATAAGTCGAAATTTTGGGGTTAAGTGCTACATTAGTTGTCTTTTGGAGTAGCTTTTTGGACTTTGCATATAAATTGTTGGGCTTTGTGTCTAACTATTTTGAGTTAAGGTTGTCTTTTTGACAAACTTTTGGACTTTGCATATAACTATTTGGTCTTTCGTGTCTAACTATTTTGACTTTCGGTCTAAATTTTGTAGGGTTTTGTGCCCAAGTTTGTGCATATGAGTCGAAATTTTAGGGCTTGTTGTTATATTAGTTGTGTTTTGAAGTAACATTTTGGACTTTGTGTATACCTTTTTGACCTTTCATGTCTAACTATTTTGAATTTGGGTTGTCTTTTTGACAAACTTTTGAGTTTGGGTTGTCTTTTTGACAAACTTTTGGACTTTGAATATAACTATTTGGTCTTTCGTGTCTAACTATTTTGATTTTGGGTTAAAAATTTTGTAGGGTTTTGAGTTCAACTTTTTGGTTACACGACGAAGTTTGTGTGAATTGGTGTTACATTATTTGTCTTTTGGAGTAACCTTTTGGACTTTGCATATACTTTTTTGACCTTTCGTGTCTAACTATTTTGAGTTTGGGTTGTCTTTATGACAAAATTTTGGGTTTGTATATAACATTTACGACTTTTGTGTCGAACTAGTATCACTTTGGGACTAAATTTTTATGGTTTTGAGTTCAACTTTTTGGTTATGAGACGAAATTTTGGGGTTAAGTGCTACATTAGTTGTCTTTTGGAGTAACAATTTGGAATTTGTATATAAATTGTTGGGCTTTGTGTCTAACTATTTTGAGTTTAGGTTGTCTTTTTGACAAACTTTTGGATTTGAATATAACATTTACGACTTTTGTGGTGAACTGGTATCACATTGGGCCTAAATTTTTATGGTTTTGAGTTCAACTTTTTGGTTATGAGACGAAATTTTGGGGTTAAGTGTTACATTAGTTGTCTTTTGGAGTAACTTTTTGGACTTGGCATATACATTTTTTTGAGCTTTGCCTCTAACTATTCTGAGTTTGGGTTGTCTTTTTGACAAACTTTTGGACTTTGCATAAAACATTTACGAGTTTTGTGGTGAACTAGTATCACTTTGGGACTAAATTGTTAGGGTTTTG
The DNA here is from genome assembly GCA_032433765.1 of Megaustenia siamemsis. Lineage (NCBI taxonomy): Eukaryota > Metazoa > Mollusca > Gastropoda > Stylommatophora > Ariophantidae > Megaustenia > Megaustenia siamemsis. Next base: position 87,875,722 of record JAVIAB010000051.1, read on the forward strand.
AGTTCAACTTTTTGGTTATGAGACGAAATTTTGGGATTAAGTGTTATATTAGTTGTCTTTTGGAGTAACTTTTTGGACTTTGCCTATAAATTGTTGGGCTTTGTGTCTAACTATTTTGAGTTTAGGTTGTCTTTTTGACAAACTTTTGGACTTTGCATATAACATTTACGACTTTCGTGTCGAACTATTATGACGTTGGGACTAAATTTGTAGAGTTTGTGTTCAACTTTGTGAGTATGAACCAAAAATGTTTGGGTTTGGAACTAAGTTTTCTGACCTGAAATGATCACCTTTACTGTTGTCTGTCATTCGTTGAAGTGATAAAAAATATGGAACTCCAAAGTCTAAGAGCTGAAGTAATCACCTTTAATGATGTCTGTCGTTCGTTGAAGTGGGCAACACTGGTATTAAAGCCTTCAGCGGTCAAAATGAGGTCATAGAACTCTTCTGGAATTGGCTCAGGGGTCAAAATGAGTTCAAGTAATCCACCACCCCGCATTTTCCCCCCACCACTGACCCGACAGCCACTACCTACGCTTCGGCTAACGCGCTTCTCTGATTGGTTAATCCACCTGTCAGTCATTTCTTTGCCCCGCCTCCAATGTTAATACTCTTCTCTGATTGGTTAATCTGGATATCAGGCGATGTTGACGTAGTCACTCTCTGATTGGATAAAATCTGCTACCAGGATATATTTAAACTAGACCCTTCAGGGCTTTCGTGTTATAAGTTTGGTTGCTTCAAGGAAAGTTACTATTCATTCTAACGGATTGAGATTCTATTTTACACAGTAAGTTGGATTGTTTTCTCTTAAGGTATGTTAAAGCTTATCGATAACAGGTTATATTCCGTGTAGATGATTGAGACTATATTTTAAGGTGTAAGTTTGAGTATTTTGTTTCCTTTTAAAGTATGTTAAGGCTTATCGATAAAAGGTTATTCATTGTTATTGATGTGTTTAACGTAGGTATGCTAAGTATTGTTGAATTCCATCGTTTTTTTTCATATTTTTTTTTCTTAATGGATGTATAAAGTAGGTACATTTAGTCTTGTTATTAAATGTTATCGGTGTATATAAAACTAGATATGTAAAGTACTATTGATAAATGGTTATTTATTTTTCTACAGATGGTTTCTCATAATGAGGTATCTCCGGATGATCACGAGTGTCCGTTGTGTCCAAAGAGGTTTAAATGGCGCCACGCTATGCTTCAGCATATACGGGCCGCACATCGCCTTATACGCCATGCTTGTCCCCTTTGTCAACGTACGTATACGAGTCGAAGTTCTTTAGCCAACCATAGGAGACTAAAACATTCTAAAACAACACCAGCTTCATCAATGGCTCCTTCTACACCCCCATCTTCAGCCTCGGTACCTGCTAAAATACCAATGTCATCATCAGCACCTGAAACAACATCACAGGTGGTCCCATCGACCTCTTCTACAATGAACAAACGAAAGATAGACGAAGAACAATCACCTCCCAGTAAAAAACTCAAGCCTGATGACCCTTTAGCAACACTGCCGGATGATGTGCGTGCTGTATATGAACAAAACTGGTCAGCTATAAACACCCACGCTGTAATCAACAAGACAGTTTCTACATATACATTCTTCCACTCACCTGATCGTCCATTCATCACAGACTGGTCTGCTCTTTTAAGAAATATGTTTGATAGTCAGACGACCCAATTCAAAATTAACTATGGTCACCACCTTATCCTTAGGCATAGAGAGAATGGTGATCTACGTTTCTTCCACTCTTCCCTCAATAACTCTGCTGTTCTCGAGTTCCCCTGTTTAATCAATAATCTTGGAGCTTTCACCAGATTCGTTGATTCTCTAAACGAACACGATCCTGCGGACACTGCCCTTCTCAACAGACCAGATACTAAGTGGATGGTGGAGAGCATTCCAGCAACTAGTTTCTATTTATTCCACATACGTGACTTCCCGATCGGTTGATTAGCCCTCATGTTCCATCTTGTATGGTCAAAAGAGGGAAAGTGTGGAGTGAGGGTGCCCTGGTAGGAGCGAAGTATCGGAGTGGATAGGCGAGAGAGAGAGAGAGAGAGATAGAGACAGAGAGGTTAAACTTTTACTGTACATTTATCAAATACCTGTTCTCGCTGCTGTATTAATAAAGGCTTAATTGTGCAAATTACATAGAAAGTCTCATATTTGTTTATTTTATTTGTCTTGTTTCATTCGCTTGTCCGAGAGAGAGAGAGAAAGAGAGTGAGTGACGGCGCGAGGAGAGAAAGCGAGAGAGAGAGAGAGAGAGAGCTAGAGACAGAGAGGTTAAACTTTTACTGTACATTTATCAAATACCTTTTCTCGCTGCTGTATTAATAAAGGCTTAATTGTGCAAATTACATAGAAAGTCTCATATTTGTTTATTTTATTTGTCTTGCTTAATTCGCTTGTCCGAGAGAGAGAGAGAGAGAGAGAGAGATGGCGAGAGGTAAGAAAGCGAGAGAGAGAGAGAGAGAGAAAGAAGTTTTGGATATTGTAGGAGAGATGATCGGATTAAATGGCGGGAATGAGTAAGTGTTACATTGGAGGGAAGTCAATGAGGGAATAGGAGAGAGAGAGAGAGAGAGAGAGAGAGAGAGCGACGTATAGGTGAGGAGAAAGAGAGCTGGTAGATTTAAATGGAGAGCCTGACTAAGTGTTATAATGTAGGGAAGTCTATGAGGGAATACGAGCGAGAGAGAGAGAGAGAGGTGAGAGAAAGAGAGAGAGAGAGCGAGAGGTGAGAGAAATGATGGTCGTAAATGTTGAGAATGAGTAAGTGTTACAATGGAGGGACGTCTATGAGGGAAGTTAAAATTTCGAGGGAGGGTGGAAAGAGAGAGGATGGAGGGTGGTATGGAAGGAGAGTAGTCTATGAGGAAATAGGAGAGAGATGCTTAGTCTCACTAATACGGAAGAAAGACAGTTATGAAAAGTTAAACTACGATTATAATGATGAGAGAGAGAGAGAGAGAGGGAGAGAGAGGAGGACGAAATGTCCAGTCTTAATGAGAAGAGAGATAAAATACACGGAAAGGTTCACCAGAAGCCGCTTTCCTCCATTTAAAAACAACTAAAAAAATAAATTAAAAAAAAAAACACATGCCGTCAGCAGATAACATATTCACATAAAAAATGAGGTCATCACAAGTGCATCAAGAATTCCAAAGTCAGTACACACCAGACATAAACAGGTCACTTCCGGGGTCACCGGGACTAGCGGTCCCGACACGAGTTGTCCGTTTTTCTGTGTGTATTCTTATATAAAAAGTATACACGCAGCTGCGTGTATACTTTTATATAAGGAAAAACTGCGTGTAGACTATTTATATAAGGTAAAATACTGCGTGTAGACTATTTATATAGAGAAAAATGCATACTTTTTTCTGCGTTGAACACAGTTTCAGAGGTCCAATCACTGGATATATACTACTCGCGTGCAATGGGTATAGTCATTGCAGAAGTCTAAAATACGTAAGGTCATCTTTGTCTATGTGCCTGGACATGAAGGAGTACGGGGAAGTGAAAGAACGGACAGACTGGCTAGCTACGCTGTAGTGGAGGACGGGCAACCAATGGATCGGACTTAATCATCAATGCCCTCCGAGATGTGGGAAGAACACAGGACTTCGACAAACACAGATTCACGTCACTTTTTCGTATGATGGAAATGAGAATTAAGATGCGCACAGCCAGAAATGAGGAACTTAGTGGCCGTGTAAGAAGATTTATCTACCAACATAGAACTGGAGTCGTCAGTCGCTGGAAACTGCGGGACTTACTGAGGAGGGGGTGGGGGGGTGGGGGGGAGGGGAGGGGGGATTTGAGCACCTATGGACATGTTCGGAAGGCAAAGATGATGACCTGCAAATAACTTAATAACTTAATAACTCAATAACTCTCTTTCTCATTTCTATTGACATAGATTTGTTGCATAAGATATTTTTCATTTTCTGAAATGCTATTTTGGCCAGAGCTATTCTGCTTTTTTTTGAGCTGCGATAGCTCAGTGGTTAGTGAACTGGACTATAAAGGACAAGGGGTAGGGTTCGATCCCAATCGACGGCTTCCGGGTTCACCCAGCCTTAAATGGGTACCGGAATTTTTTCTGGGAAAAGTAAAAACCAGCACGAGCGTAATACCGACCACATTACCCCAAAAAATCATGTGCTGAAGGTCTGTAAAATATAGGGTCACTAACATCATATTTCTATGTACGCCACTTGGCGTGACGGGGGTACTTTACTTTTTTTTTTTATTCTGCTTTTTATTTCTGTGGTGCATCTTTCATCCGATGCTATTATTGTGCCCAAATTTTTGACACGTTGCACATGTTTCAAATGTGTCCTGTTTATTTTTATGCTGCATGCTGGTGATGATTGTTTCTTCGATATGACCATTAGTTCTGTTTTCTTACTATTCAGACTGAGACCTTTTATATATATATATATATATATATATGTATATATATATATATATATATATATATATATATATATATATATATATATATATATATATATATATGGCCCTTTTCGTCTTGTCAGACGGTCTAGTGGAGGCTATTGTGTATTTTTTTAGGTATTGTTTTTGCCGAACAGCTTCTCTCGTGGCTAATTCTACCAATGTTTGACAAACACACGCGGTCACATAATGAACAGGTCAGGCTCGCTGATCCACAGGGTTTACCATCCTTTTTCATGAGTCTCTTCACTTCTAAGTCCTGTCTTAGCACAGTCTCAAATGTTGTTATACCGTTCCTTATACATGCTCTCCATGATGTGCGATCACTTGCCAAATGTTGCCAGTCGTTTTCATAGATGGAGAAGTCTTTCAGAGATGATTTGCAGATATCTCTATATCGTAGTTTAGGTCTGCCGATTTGTCTTTTTCCGTGTTTTAACTCACCATATAGTATTTGCATAGGAATGCGTTTTTCTTCCATCCGTTGGACATGCCCCAGCCATCTTAGCCTTCGACTTCTGAGCATCGACATGATTGTTAGGGTCTTAGCACGTTGCAGGACAGTTAAGTTGGTTATTTTGTCTTGCCATTTGATGTGCATTATTTTGCGGAGACATCGCATGTGGAAGACATTTAGTCTTTTTTCCTGGTTTGAGTCTCTGCTATTAAGAGTGTGTCATCCTCATATCGCAAATTATTTATGTTGTGACCATTGACTTTAATTCCTTTTTTGTCTACTATTGATCTCATAATATGTTCGCTCTAAAGTGAAAATAAATCCGGCGACAGAACACAGCTTTGTCTGACTCCTTGTTTTATAATTTGAAATTGTCCTGTTTGGTTGTTAATTCGTATGGCTGCTGTTTGTTGCCAGTACATGTTTTTTTTTATGATTCGCAGATCTTTTCCATCAATGTTTATTTTCTCCAGTATATTGATTATTTCCACATGCTTTACTTTGTCAAATGCTTTTGTGTAGTCTATAAAGCACATATATAGATATTTCTTTACCTCTATAGATCTTTCTATCAATATTCTTAAAATGTATATTGCATTATTGGTGCTTTTTCCTTCCACAAATCCACATTGTTCCTCACGTTTTTCTGGTTTTATTTTGTTTCTTACACGTCTCATGATGATTCTTAGTAATATTTTCGTCTTATGGCTGATGAGACTAATAGTGCGATGGTCATCACAATCAGTGGCGCCTGACTTCTTCGGTATTGCTACAAAGATAGATTTTAGTAGATCTTCGGGTATGTGTCCAGTGTTATATATGTCATTGAGTAGTTTTGTTAAGACTTGTACTCCCAGCTCTCCTAATGCATTTATCTCTTCGATTGTTATATTGTCCGGGCCTGGAGCTTTGCCTCTTTTCATGTGTTGAATTGTGTCGCCTACTTCACTCTGCATAATTGGTGGTCCTGTGTTTTTGTTTGAATTGTTTAACTTTGGTCTTTCATCATCATAGTGTTGACTGATATATTATGTCCATCTTTCCATTATCTTCTCCTGTCCCATTATTATATTTCCTTCCTTTGATTTAACACATCCTGAAACTTTGACTTATTTTATTCCTGTTAATTCATTTAACTGATTGTGCATAAATTTTGATGAATTTCTTTTGTTGTTTTTCCATATCTTCACATTTTTTTTTCTGTTTTGAACCTCCTTTCTTTGCTTCTCTGTATTTTTTCTGGATCTCTTTGTGCAATATTTTGTATGTCCGTTCTTCTTTCTTATGTTTTCTTCTTTCATCCATTACTTGTAATATTTCTTCTGTCATCAATTTTTTTGTTGTTGATTCTTTTGGTCACTGGTATTACTTCTTTTGATGTTTGTTTAATCGATTGTTTGAGCATTTCCCACTGCTCCTCGATGTCCTGTATTTATTCAATAGCATTATATCTATTTTGTACTATCGTGCTGTACCTATCACTCATCTGTTTATCTACTCTAAGTATATCTGGTTCTAATTTTATAATTCTTGGGGATTTCTGTTCCTTCCACAGTTTTACTCTTATCTTTCCAACTACTGGTACATGGTCACTATTGCAATCTGCTCCTGATCGGACACTCCTGTAGCAGCCCACTTTAACTCGAGGGGCCATCGAGGTAAGACTGATGTCTTGGTAACTGGCCTAATATCATGCTCCTCTGATCACCACAGTCGGCTCACTCTTGAGCACCGTCTGATCGTTCGTTGGGGCTGCCTCACCCCTCGTGGCATCAATGTATCCCTGTCCCTCTGAGGACCCTCCTGCCTCCGACTCCACCCTCCCACCTATGGACCTCTCTTCCTATTTCTCTTCTTCCATCCCTGCTTTTCATATCCTCTTTGAGTAACCCCCATCTTGCCTTCTTCATCCTAAACCCCCCCCTCCCCACACCTTTTTCTCTTCTGACTACCTTCATGTCCTTTACCTCTTTATCACTATATCACCTCTCCACCTGGACTGTACGTACGATCTCTCTGCCCACCTCTATTATACCTCGTCCTTCCTACCACCACTCTGCTGATCTACTCCTAGCTCACCCCTCTCATCTCTATTCACTTGTAGTCACTACTCATCTATACCTACTATTCCAGTATCCCCTTATCCTGATGCCCACTTTCATTCCCCCTTTGTTCTATCATTTCCCTACTTCTTTACCTCCTATGGTTCATACCTTTTGCACACCATCCCCTATTGCTCCACTTCTTCCAGACTTTCTCTTTTTCTGTTTTTCCATTCACTTCTGACCTACCGCCTCTCCCCCTATCCAGTTTTCACATACCTGCTTCTTATCCCTCCTCTCCATACCTCCTCCTCTAATACTTCCCTACCTCCCGATAGACTAACTTCCTCCGGACCACCCCTCTATCGCCCTTCTCATTATACCGGCTTTATTATTCTTCCTCTCCTTATCTCTTCCTCCAGTATCCAATCCTTCCTTTCGTTGACCTACCTCTCAACTCTTTCAGTTCGAGGCCATCCATTCTGTAGAGTCCATCTCTCTCACGGTTTGCCTAGTTCACTACTTTGCCGTGTCATTCAATTTCTTTCTCTTAACCTCTCGCGTGATCTCTCACTTCCATTGTTGAGTGATTTATATGTATTGCTTGTTGTGTCCCAGGAGTGTCTTCGTCTATCCCCCTTCCCCCCCCCCTTTTGGTTTTCCCGATATTAGATCCGTTTGCCTCCTTACTGACCTGTCTTGGTCACAGGTTGCTTTCTTTACACGCTCTCTGTCTTTTAGTCATTCCGACTTGTTTCAGAACGGATTATAGTTTTCCTGCTCTGAGCTCAGCTAAGTACAATTTATTATACATTTTTCTCTTTTTCTATTTTATATATTTTGACGCCCATCATACCTCTCATCATGTAATACTCATTTCTCTCTTTTCCTATTTCTGCATCCTACTTTCCTCGCCCCCCACTTGATCATCTAACATGTAGTAATTGTGCTTCACCGCTTGTTGTCGTTGTCCCTGTATTCTGAAGAAGGCCACAGGCCGAAACGTCAGTATTGTGTTGTGTTCTTTATTTGTAAAGCTGTCACCATACCTTGGAGTGTTTAGTACACCCCACCATTGGCTCCTTGCTCCTGATCTTGTTTTAACAGATGTTAGCCATTCCTGAATCTTCTCTGTACCAGTATAAATCAATTTGATTGTGTACTTTTTTGTCTGGGCTTTGGATTGTCCATAGTCGCCTAGGGTGTTGTTTGAACTAGGTATTACCTATCATCATTTCATGCGTCTTTGCCCAATCTATCAATATATCCCCTCTGTCATTCGTCTCTCCAAGGCCATACCCTCCTGTCACATTTTTCACTTTAGCTGTTCCTACCTTTGCATTGAAATCCCCTAATATAATAGTTATTTCTTGGGATTTACACTGTTCCATGGTCATCTCTAGCTCATTGTAAAAAGTGTCAAGGTCTTCTTCTTCGCAATTACTTGTTGGTGTATAAGCTTGAATTATGTTGAAATCCATTGGTCTACCTCTCAATTTTACTAGCAGAATTATATCTGATACTGGCCAAAATCCTTTCACTGTTTTGCTTCTTTCTCTATCTAACATGATGCCTACACCTCTTTCGTGTGTGGTTCCCCCAGAGTAAATTACATATATAAATAAGTAAGTAATTTAAAATGTAGTGATGTCATTAGCAAATACATGTATTACTTCATGTTAGCCTACTGAATATAATGTATGTCTTTATTCATTATGTCAGCGGTAGCCAAGACCCCAAAACCAGTATACGCCACTGGTATCAAGTACACGAATAGACTAGCAATTGGACAGTGTAGAACTGCATTAACATTCTATAACATTCACATGTATTGTTTTGCATAACAAAAGTGTCAAAATCAAAAGATGTTGACAAAGTTAGTCGTTAATAAATGAACTATACACAAAAAGTTAACTTTATCTTCCCATATATTTTAATGGCTTGAACTGAAATACATAATTTGAATATGTGAACTACCCAATGTTATCAAATTAAAACTTCCGTATAACTTTTGTTCTAAATAAAACATATCATACCATATATAAAATTCTGCAGGACATATTGCTCAGCATGGAAAAAAATATGTGTATGCCATAAAATACGTGTAGTAAATATTTAGAAGTGAAGAAATAGTAAAATTAATATTGGTTCGAATTTAAAATGTAACACATCAAAATCAAATTTCAAAACTCAGTAAGATCAGGTGCAAAGTTAATTCTATGTGGCATTTTTTAAATAAATTAATCGGTATCCTTTTATCTCTTTGCTTCTTGAATATCCACTCAGAATATTCACCGTAATAGTAGAATTCACATTTATTGTAGACAATAAATAATAACAATGTCGAAAGTTTACAATAAATATTTTTTATATTCTATCATCAAACCAGAAAAGCTCAGGCCAAAATATAATTTCAGAAAATGAAAAACGTCGTATGTAACAAATATATGTCAATAGAAGTGAGAAAGAGAGTTCATCAGTGCTATATAGAGCCAAATCTTACCGATGGATCGAATCATGGATAGTAAACAAACAATTGAAAAGACGATTAGATGTCACAGAGATGGGATTTCTCAGAAGAATGTTGAAAGCTCCCTGGACAGTTAAAAAGACCAATGAGGAAGTTTTCAAAGAGGCCAACACAAAAAGGCAGTTCCTAAAAAACATCAGAAAGAAAACAATCAACACTTTTCGGACACATCATGAGAAGAGAAAAGTTGGAACACTTGGTTACGACTGGCAAAATACAGGGAAATAGATATTGCAGACGACAAAGAGAGAAAATACTAGATAGCTTGGTGTCATATCATGGAAAACAGTCAACAACAGAATTGATGAGGTGCATTGTGGATAGAAGATTGTGGAGGGACATGATAGCCTACGCCAACCAGTATGGCACATGATGATGATTCTATCATATGTCATGTCTTTCGACAGACTGAGACTGCACAATACAATGAAAACGTAAACTATATATTTTTTTTTCTTTCTTACGCAAATGTAGTATTATTTAATTTATAAAATGTGTATATTTTTTTTATTTTCAAGATTGTTGTAGTCTTTAAATAATTTAAGTGCCTACGATGATTTGCGGCGGACACCGTAAAATGAGGAATTTTGTCGAAAAACAACAACAATGACGCGATAAGGTATTAGCAGTGTTGTCAACGACAGTTAGCAGAATCCTTCTAGATGGCGTTCAAAAAGAATCTATGATTTTTTCCCAAAAAATCCCAAGACTCTAATACCTAGGAATTTATTATTATTAAATTATATGTATTGCTATTATTATTATATTTGTTAAACAAGTAATTAATATATATTATATATTATTATTTATTATAGAGGTACGCATGGCCGTGCAGCTTAAACCACTGTTCCGCTGGTTGAAAAGCCGGCGTACGATTTAGAAACCCGCGGTAGACAGAAAGGATTTTTTCTATCGGGAGTGAAATAAAAATCCTGAGTCTCACACGTAGTGGCGACTACTTGGCCAAGCAGCCTTTATCCCTCTGGTTCTATCGTTGCCCCCCCCCCCCCCCCCCCCCCGACATACACCAGCAATGGTACTATGTGTCGTAAAGAAAGATAGTTTAATTATTATATGATACAGAGAAAAAAATTATTGTATTAATAATTCACTCAAAATAGCAGGCCATCTCTGTCCATTAGAGCATCATCTAAAAGTTTAGCGCTTGTGTTGTGAGGTGATTGTATTGTGAGATGATTGCATTATGAGGTGATTGTACTGTGAGGTGATTGTATTGTGAGATGATTGTGCTGTGAGGTGATTGCATTATGAGATGATTGTGTTGTGAGGTAATTACATTATGAGGTGATTGTGTTATGAGGTGATTTTATTATGAGGTGTATTTTTAGGTGATTATGTTGTGAGGTGATTGTGTTGTGAGGTGATTGTGTTGTGAAGTGATTGTGTTGTGAAGTGATTATGTTGTGAGGTGATTATGTTGTGAGGTGATTGTGTTGTAAAGTGATTGTGTTGTGAGGCGATTATGTTGTGCTGTGATTATGTTGTGATTGTGTTGTGAGGTAGTTACTATTGATTCTCTGGTTGTTTATCTTGATCATCTTTGTAGGCAGCTAAGGTTCTTACTTTTATTTAAACATCTAACATCATATATGACAGTTAATAATCCTTGCAACATTCAATAAAGCGGTTTAGAATTTCCCTTAATTATGAGAATTGCGCTGACCAATTTCGTTCCCATTCGTTTTCGAAGCATTGACTTCACAATGTTCATCAAGCTGAAGATTCTTTTCACTTCAGCATTAGACCATGGAAGAACAACGAGCGATGTAATTAAATTAACCAACTCATGAAACTGGTTGATGTCAGATGCATCTTTACAACTAGCTACCTCCCTCCAGAAATCAACTCTACTAGCAGTGTTCTCCCAGTTTTCACCTGATGAACTTATCAACTGCAATTCTGCTTTTTCGTTATCTTATCTGATGGAATTTGGAGATGCTGCATTATTATATCAATGGTTCTTTGACAACACGAAGAGCACGAGACACATAAATTATTGGCATTGATCTTAGTACTTTTATATTATTTAGCAGTTTTGCAACTTTATTTCAACACATTTACAAAATCTATATTTAGCTTTATCAGCACTTTCCGAAGTTTATAAGATCCAATATTTAAGCAGCACTTTACTTGGCCACACTTTACGAAATCGTTGCTGACATTGGCCCGCCCCACATTTTGAATGAAACAGTTTAATACACTTAATAATTTAATATAAAACGAAATATTGTAGCCTATATATATCACAGATTCACAGAACACGTCGAATCACAATTTGCAATGAATGTCCATGAAAACGTGATGACAAAGAACCAAGAAAAAATTTGTAATCGCACATCCATAACACGCTTTTACTCGAACTTTAAATTAAAAGGGAGCAGGATTCCAAGAACCAGAACATAAAATGTTAAAGATGAAACTGAAACCGTGCCTAGTTAATGGTAAAGACTTCTTCGGTTCTTTTGTCACAGGAAGTTTAATAAATTCTAGAAATTTAGTTAGATAATGAATAGCAGGGATGTAAAAGTCTTTTGTTGCGTAATGTATTTTTGGTGGAAAATACCCGAAGTCGCTAGCCAGTGATTTAAATATATCCAGAGAATTCCCGCTTAGCGGAATAAAATATGTTTAACCACTAAATGTGATACCTAACACTCTAAGTTCCTGTGGGAATACCGCTAAATTGGCAACACTATTAGTTCGAGTTCGTCCGAAAGAATTCTTTATAATAAACTGAAACTAAAAGGGCAAGAATTCCATAACTAGGACATACAATTAAAATGAAATTGTGCCTTGTCAATGGTAACAACATCTTTCGGTTTGTTTTTTTGGTCTCTGCAGTTAAAAAAAAATTCTAAAAGTTTAGTTAGATTATTAATACTAGGAATACCAAAGTCTTTTCTTGCATAATGTTTTTCTTTTTTCTGGGAGAGAAACACCCGTAAACGTCTCTGGCCAGTTGATTTAAATATATCCAGAATTCCCACCGGGAAAAAAAATAATTTTAGCCGCTAAATGTGATACCTAACCCTCTAGATCCAGTGGGAAAACAAGTAAGTTGGTACCACTGCGGGCGTCAAATGCATAAATTAAATATCATCTCAGATCGAGGCTACCTTCGCTTTTAACACAATGTTTATAAAAGGAATGTTCTCTCTTTATACGTGGGAAGTAACTTTGCAATTAGTAATTTAATGGAACAAAAGATTTAGTCATTTTGGCAAACGACGATGATAGCACTGATCATGGATCTAGATGTGAAAATCTTCTAACATTACGAAGGAAGAAAATTGTGCAGAATAAGAAACGACACTGGAGACAGTAACGAAAAAAAACAAAGGTTTTTTTATAGACTGTATTGTCACTTGTAATAGTTCATAAAATATACAAGCTTTAAAAAAGCCTGAAAATGCTAATTTTATAATTCAGAAATATGACATCTTCTGCTCAATACACACTTGCAAAACTCGGCGGGAAACTAGTCTTTATATATACTATTAAACTCATCTCCCAGACCTGACTTTAACTATGTCCTCTAACTTAGGTGCGCTTAAAGCCAAGGATGCACTATCGGTATCTGTTTCGCATAACTGAAAGTCAGCCCTATCTACAAACTTATCTAAGAACGAGAAATTAAAATCTAACATACGAAGTTTCGCATAGTGATAGACGAAGAAACCTATTTGTAAGTCCCATAGATGCATAGTCACAATATTTAGACCCATAGTCAAAAAATATTTAGACGCAAAGTCAAAGATCTTAGATGCATATTTAAACATTTTAGATTCATAGTCGAAAAGTTAGTCCCAAAGTAACAAAAAATGTTAGTTGCAAAGTCAAAACATTTAGATCCAAATGCAAAAAAAGTTAGACTCACTACCTAAAAATGTAGTCCCAAAGTCAAACGAGTTAGACCCAAAACTCAAAAAGTTAGTCCCAAAACAAAAAAAAAGTTTGATGCAAAGTCAAAAAATTTAGAACCAAAGCCTAAAAATTTAGAACCGAACCCAAAATGTTAAACACAAGTCCAAATAAATTTAGTCCCAAAATAAAAAAATCTTAGATGTATATTCAAAAATTTAGACCCAGAAGTAAAAAATGTTAGTTCCAAACAAAAAAATCGTAGATGTGTATTCAAAAACTTTGACCCAAATATCAAAATAATTAGTTCCAAAGTAAAAAATCTTAGATGTATATTCAAAAACCTAGACCCAAAAGTAAAAAAAGTTAGTTCCAAACTAAAAAAATCTTAGATGCAAAGTACAAAAAAAAGTCAGACACAAAGCAAACAAACCAGTAAGATACAAAGAAAAAAAAACTTAGAGGCAAATGCAAACAAGTTAGACTCAAAACCTAAAATTTATTACCATAGTCAAAAAAGTTAGACACAAACGTATAAAAATGTGTCCCAAATGTAAAAATAAATTGACCCAAAGCCCAAAAAGTCCGACCCAAAGCCCATAAACTTAGATGCACAGTTAAAATGCTTAGATGCATTGTCAAAATGTGGCAGAAGACATGTTTGTATTGACAAAGGACGAGTTGAAAGTGTTAGAAGACATGTTTGTATTATTGAAAGACGACTTTTGTATTATCAGAGGACGGTTTTGTTGGATTGACTTAACAATGGAGTGGGAAATTCTTGTATATATCCTAACTTCTTTGGATTTCCATCAAAAACATGGAAGGCAACATTGAAGGCGGTCATTGATCAGAAAACTACGAAGCAAGAGCAGAAAACTACAACGCAGGAGCAGAAAACTAAGAGGGAAGGTCAGAAATCTAGGAGGGAAGTACAGAAACCTAGCAAGCAAATACAGAAAACATGGAAGCAATGGCAGAAACTTTGGAGGAAAGGTCAGAAATCTAGGAGGGAAGGTAAGAAATCTAGGAGTGAAGGTCAGGAGTCTAGGAGGGAAGGTATGAAATCTAGGAGGGAAAGGTAAGAAATTTAGGAGGGAAGGTCAGAAACCTGGGAAAAAATGTCAGAAATTTAGGAGGGAAGGTAAAAATTAGTCTCATAGTAAAAAAGATTTTGACTCAAAGGTCACAAAGTTAGATGCAAAGTCAAAATTCTTAGACCCATAATTTAGAAAGTTAGACCCAAAGACCACAAATTTAGATGCAAACTGAAAAAAAGTTAGTTTCGTTGTCAAAAAGATAGAACCAAAGACAACAAATTTTAGACATAAAGCTAAAAAAGTTATACCCAAAAGTCAAAAACGTTAGTCCAAAACCCAAAAAAGTAGTCCTAAATGCAAAATAGTTAGACTCAAAACCAAAAATATTAGTCCCGAAGTTAAAATTGTTAGACCCAAATCAAAAATCTTAGATGCATATTCAAAAATATAGACCCAAAAGTCAAAAAAGTTAGTTCCATAGTAAAAAAAAAATCTTAGATTCATATTTAAAAACTTGGACAACCAAAAATAATCAAGTTAGTTCCAAAGTAAAAAGAATCAAGGAGCTGGCTTTGATGTGTTTGGGCGCGTCGGCATCATCAACAATTGCAGCGCCAACATGATCTCTTTTGAGGGTACATGAGCTACTGAAGCATGAGTTGGTGATGCAGGAACTACTGACGCAAGAGGTGCGGGATGCACTGCTTTAATATTTCTGGCAAGGTTGTCTGCTCTTGTATAAACTCGTTCACAAACATTGCGTTTGTAATCCTGACGCACATGTACACTACCAACGTGACGCTTATGTCCCATCTCCTGGTGAAGGTTTTGGAGCACAGATGACAAGTGTTAGTCATCATAGAAAATAAATTGAAACATTACAACCAAAGAATAACGAACAATAAACATTACAAGGAAAGAAAACCAATAAATGTAAACAAAGAGATTCACAAATTATCGAAATTAGGATACAAAAATATCACGTGGATACTAAAAACCAATTTATTGAAAATGTTATTAAAATGGCATACTATAATATTAAAGAACTAAAATAGCGCTTACTTTTATGTGTCTGAAGGTGCAGGAAACTTTAGTCTTCAACAACTGAAAAGGTATGTCTGATTTCAAGATTAACCGTAGTGTTATATATACCCCTAAAAGACGCGCTGTGGCGCCTGTGATGGGGTCTCGGTGGGGAAAATGCGAGTGTTGAGTTACTAAAAATAGAATTGACCCCTGCTGCAAACCTGATAAATTACTAAAATAGGTTTTCACCACTGATGCGATACCTGATGAGTTACTAAAGATAGATTTTAACCTTTGGTGCAATACCAATGTGGCCACTTATCAACCAAAGACTTTAATCCAACTGTGAAAACCCTAATAAATAATTCAAATATTCTAAATGTGTACACATGATGGTAGGTTAGGACTGTGTCTAAATGACTAATGAAATTATGTCCACACTACTAAAAACCCCATACACACTAAAAATACCACATTGAAAGACTATACTGAAAGATCTTGCTTCGGTCACAACTCTACTAAAAAAAAGTACTATACTCATGAAAGTTACGCCACTATTATAACCCCACTAAAAGAAAATGGTACTACCACGCATGAACGTTACACCACACTCATAACTCTAGTAAAAGAAAAGGTACCCACAACCATTTTTTTTACGGATACACCTATGAAATTGTTAAACAAAATAAATGTAACACTTAGTCTTACCCCATTTCTTTATTATAGACACACCGATTGAAAATATTTGTTTAAAAAATTAATTTTATGTTTCTTACCCTCAACAATTTTTAATTGATACGCTTATGAAATTGATAAAAAAAATAATATACAGTCTTGTCTTACCCTCTACTTTATTTAAAGAAGCCCATGGAAAATATTTGTTTTAAAAAACTAAATTTATGTTTCTTACCCCCCCCCCCCTCCCCTCCGACCATTTTTAACTGATACGCCTATGAAATTGTTAAAAATAATTAAATTAAACCTCCATGTTTACCCCAAACTTTATTTTAGACACGCTCATATAAAAAATTTGCTTTAAGAATCAATTTTATGTTTCTTACCCCCCGCCATTTTTTAATGGATACGCCTATGAAATTGTTAAAAATAGTAAATTTAACCTCTAGGTTTACCCCAAACTTTATTTTAGATACCCCCACATAAAAAATCATTTTAAAATGAGTGATGTATTATGGGTTACAATCTTCTTTTTCTTCTTTCCTTCCTCATTTGCCTTTCAGCGTCGAGGGGAGATATAATTTGCGGTCATTTGCTCTTCTGTTCGCCTCTGCTGCTATGTTTCGTAGTGCTTCTAATATTCCATCGATCTATCTTTTTTATGGTCGACCATTGGGTCCGATATTCTGACAACGTATGCTGAAGGCTCGTTGTGTTGTTTTTTTTTATCTTTCTGCCTTGTCACGTCGCCAGACCATTCTATCTGTTGTTTCTTTTTATATTCTAAGGCGGGAGCTATTCCTATCTTTTTTGTCAGTTCTTCATTTCTGATCTTATTCTCAAACTGTTTCATGTCATTCATCTGACACATTTCATCTTTGTAGAGATGATTTTTCTTATTCTTTTTGCATCTAGAGTCCAGGTCTGGCATTGGTAGCACAACGTTGGGATGAAGATTGTATTGTTTAGTGCTCGTTTTGCCTCTATAGTTATTTCCTTGCTGGACAATAGTTTGTTTTAACTGTCCAATGATTTGACAAGTTTTGTTGAATTTTGATTCTATCTCTGCTGTTTGTGAATTAACGTTTGTCACTAAACTTCCTAGGTATTTGTATTCCTCTACTCGTTTTAGTTCCCTGCTTTCTACAGTTATGTTGATGTTCTGTTTATTTTTGGCGACATTCATGGCCTCTGTTTCATGAATGGGTAAAATGAGTTACAGAAATGTTAGACATTATAGTGAAAGAAAGTAAAAATAAAGGATTCATCCTTATTAGCAAAATGACAGAAGTAATGGTAACAACAAAGACAAATACATCACCTCAGTGCAAAATACAGACAAGTGGAACAATATTAAAACAGGTAATGAATTTCAATATTTAGGAACTTTGGAACTTTATTTAGGAACTACAACGGACAGTTAAGAAGCGTAATGAACGAAAGAGGCCATAGCAAAACTAATTTCCAATATTAGGAAGAAACAATCATCATTTGTTTGGTCATGTAATGAGAATAAAACAACTGGAATATATTGTAACAACTGGGAAAATTGAGGGACGAAGCGGGAAGCAAAAGAAAAGATACCAGACAGCTTAAAAGAATGGCTTAGCAAAAAATCAACAACAGAAATGATAAATAACTGTCGAGATCGAAAGTTGTGGAGAGACATGACACCTACGCCAGTAGGCCCGGTGCTTGATGATGATGGGTGTATTATGGATGTTTCCATGGGTAATTATTCCGCCAGCGGAATCAGACCAGATTCAGCCCAGGAGCCACGGGTTCGGGTTCGAGGCCCGTCGGGGGGATTTTTTTTCCCCTCGGCCGTGACTAGGTTCCTTCTTTATGTTTGCTCTAGTGAAAGCACTGAAGATAGTGGAAGAGTCATGTAAGAAACGTCTATAATATACTACTAACATTGAATTCATTTTTTATACACAGTTTTTTTTTTAAAATGGGTGTGTGTATACAATAAATTTTGGGGTAAACCTATAATTAAAATTTACTTTTTTTTTACATTTTTATAGGCGAATCAATTTTAAAAAATGTCTGTGGTAAGAAACATATAATCGATTTTCTTTTCAGAAAATTTTTCATGTCAGTGTGCCCAAAATAAAGTTTGGGGTAAACCTGGAGGTTAAATTTACTATCTTTAACAATTTCATAGGCGCATCATTTAAAAAATAGTAGGGGGTAAGAAACATAAATTTATTTTTTTAAAACAAATATTGTCCATGGGCGTCGCTAAATAAAGTAGGGGGTAAGACTAGACTGTAAATTACATTTTTTAATCAATTTAATAGGTGAATTAAAAAATGGTTGGGGGTAAGAAACATAAAAATATTTTTTAAACAATAATTTTCCATCGGTATGTCTAAAATTAAGAAGGAGCAAGACTAAAGGTTACATTAATTTTTCCAAGAATTTCATAGGCGTATCTATAAAAAATAGTTTGAGTTAAATAGCTGAGTTTTTCCCGAGACTCAAAAGGCTGTTTGATGTCGCAGACGGCTGAAGAAATTTCCCTGGTCAAAGGGAAAAAAAGAGAATGGAGAAATATTTTTGAATTTCTGCGCCCTTAATCAAGTGAGCCTAGGAGGAGCAATATTCCAACATAAAATAATACACAAAGCTACATGGGTGTCACCAGATCATAGAACGGAAAATCAAATTGATCACATATGTATTAATAATAAGTTTAAGTCATCCTTACAGAATATAAAAGTATATAGAGGTGCAGATGTAGCTTCTGATTATCATCTTCTGATAGCCAAACTTAAAATTAAACTCAAAAGGCATACTACTACGAATAAGGGTAGAAAGTATTTCAATGTAGGGTTTCACAAAGAACAAGGAATTAAAGATAAATTCGCAGTCACAATATCAATTAAATACCAAGTCCTCCAACAACTAGAAAATACAATAAATATAGAAGATCATTGGAAACAGGTAAAAGATATATGGAAAGAGACATACGAAGAAACACTGGGGAAAAGAGAACGCCAGAATAAGGCATGGATGACAGCAGGGACCCTGGATATAATTAAAGAAAGAAAGAACAATATAGCAGACATAAATAAAAGCAAAACGAGAAGTAATAAAGCCAAGACACAGGAAGCTTACACAGAGGTGAACAAAGAAGTGAGAAGATGCATTAAAAGGGATAAGATGAAATATATAGATGAAATAGCTAAAGAGGCAGAAGAAGCAGCAAATAAAAGGAATATGAAAGAACTGTACAACAGCACAAAGAAATTAGGTGGAAAATGCAAACAGATCAATGCCTTTATTAAAGATAAGAAAGGAAATCTGCTTAGTAATATAAGGGAACAAATGAAGAGATGGAAAGAGCACTTTGACAAACTTTTGAACAGACCCCGCTCAAATAATTCTCCAGATATACTAGCAGCAGAAGAAGAGTTACACGTTAACTGTGGAAAACCAAGCAAAGAAGAAATAATGAAAGCCATCAAACTATTAAAAAATTGTAAAGTCACAGGATCAGATGAAATTCCTTCGGAAAGCCATCAAGGCAGATATTAACACATCTACCAAGATGTTACATGATCTATTGGATAAAATTTGGGAGAGGGAAGAAATACCTAAAGACTGGAAAGAAGGTTATATGATAAAACTACAAAAGAAAGGAAGTTTACAGGAGTGCACAAATTATATGGGAATTATGCTACTATCAGTGCCAGGAAAAATATTAAGCAGAATAATTCTGGAGAGACTAATAGAGGCCATAGAGAAACATTTTGAGAGATGAACAAGCAGGTTTTAGGAAGAACAGATCATGTGCTGATCAAATAACTACTCTACGTATAATAGCTGAACAAAGTTTAGAACTAAAATCCCCACTTTATATTGGATTCATAGATTACGAAAAGGCATTTGATAGTTTAGACAGAAGAATGCTTTGGAAGTTGCTGAGTCATTACGGAATCCCCATAAAGTTTATTAACCTGATAAAAACAATGTATGAAGGAACAAAATGTAGAGTGGTGCATGAAGAACAGCTTACAGAAGCATTTGAAATAAGAACAGGAGTAAGGCAGGGATGCCTTCTGTCCCCATTTCTCGTTCTACTGGCCATAGATTGGATTATGAAAATATCTTAAAACAACAGAAATGGGATCCAGTGGTCACTGACCAACAACTTGATGATTTAGACTTTGCTGATGACATAGCTCTCCTATCACACAGCCATCAACAGATGCAGAATAAAATGAGCATACTTGATGAGAGATCACATCAGCTAGGACTGAAGAATAATAGAGATAAGACCAACATTATAAAAATTAATACAGTTGGCAATAACCAAATAAAACTAGGAGATATAACACTACTAGACGTACAAATTACATATATCTGGGCAGTAATATAGATAAAGAGGGAGGAACAAAAAATGATACCAAAATAAGAATATCAAAAGCAAGAGGTGCTTTCATTGCACTGGGAAACATGGAAATCCAAAGAAATTAGGTTAAATACAAAAATAAAAATTTTCAACCCGATGTTAAGGCGGTTCAATTATATGGCTGTGAAACATGGAGAACAACAAAATTGACAATCACGAAGATACAGACTTTCATTAATGAATGCTTACTCAGAATAAAAGGATGGAAATTGCAGGACAAAATCACTAACATAAAATTATGAAAATATACCAGGCAATACCAGTGGATAAAGAGATACCACGAAGAAGATGGCGCTGGATAGGACACACACTACAGAAGCCAATTGAGAGTATTACACAACAGGCCCTTTTTTGAAATCCCCAGGGGAAAAGACAAAGAGGAAGACCAATGAATTCTTGGAGAAGTACAGATAGAAGCAGAGATGAAGATGATGGGGAAGACATGAAATGATCTTAAAAGAATGGCAGGAAACAGAACGACCTTGAAAGTGTTTGTCGAAGACCTGTGCTCCACAGGGAGCTCAAACGTAGAAGAAGAAGAAGAGTTATGAGTGTGATGAAACGTTCGTGCTTTGTAGTACCATTTTCTTTCAGTGGGTTGATAATAGGGACGTAACTTTCATGAGTTATAGTACTTTCTTTTAGTAGAGTTGTGACAGGGGCATGATCTTTCAGTATAGTCTTTCAATGTGGTGTTTTTAGTGTGTATAGGGTATTTTAGTGGTGTGGAAATATTTTCATTTGTCATTTAGACACAGTGATAACTAACATGTACAAATTTAGTAATTTCGAATGATTTATAAGGGTTTTCTCAGGTGTATTAAAGTCTTTGGTTGATAAGTGGCCACATTTGTATTGCATCAGAGGTTAAAATCTATCTTAGTAACTCATCAGGTATTGCATTAGAGGTCAATTCTATTTTTAGTAACTCAACACTCGCATTTTCCACACCGAGACCCCATCACAAGCGCCACAGCGCGTTTTTTAGGGGTATATATAACACTACGTTTAGTTTTGAAATCAGACATACCTTTTCAGTTGTTGAAGTTTCTCGTACCTTCAGACACATAAAAAGTAAGCGTTACTTTAGTTCTTTAATATTAAAGTATGTCACTTTAGTAACATATTTTCAATAACTGGTTTTTAGTATTCACGTGATATTTTTGTAATCTAATTTCGATAATTTGTGAATCTCGATGTTTACATTTATTGGTTTTCTTTCCTTGTAATGTTTATTGTTCGTTATTCTTTGGTTGTAATGTTTCAGTTTATTTTCCATGATGACTAACACTTGTCATCTGTGCTCCAAAACCTTCACCAGGAGATGGGACATAAGCGTCACGTTGGCAGTGTACATGTGCGTCAGGAATACAAACGTAATGTTTGTGAACGAGTTTATACAAGAGCAGACAACCTTGCCAGACATATTAAGAGAGAGCATCCCGCACCTCGTGCGTCAGTAGTTCCTGCATCACGAACTCCTGCTTCAGCAGCTCATGTACCCTCTAAAATATCTTTTGATGAAACGTCATGTTGACGCTGCTAGTATTGATGTTGTCGAAGTGTCCAACCACATCAAGGCCGGCTCTTTTATATTTTTACTTTGAAACTAACTTTTTCTGCTTTTGAGTCTACGTTTTTGAATATGAATACACAATTTTTCTTTTACTTTGGAACTAACTTTTTTATAATTTTGGGTCTAAGTTTTTGAATATACATCTAAGATTTTCTTCTTTGTACCTAACTTTTTTAACATTTGTATCTAAAGATTTGAATATGCATCTATGATTTTTTATTTGAGTCTAACTATTTTGACTTTGGGGTTAAAATTTTGGGTTTTGAGTATAACTATTTTGCATTTGGGACTACTTTTTGGGTTTAAGACTAACGTTTTTGACTATGAGATTAATTTTGACCTTCCCTCCTAAATTTCTGACCTTCTTTCCTAGTTTTCTGACCTTTCCTCCTAGATTCGTAACCTTCCCTCCTAGATTCGTGACTTCCCTCCTAGATTCCTTTCCATCCTAGATTTTTTACCTTCCCTCCTATCTTTCTGACCTCTCCTAGTTTTCTGCTCCTGTTTCGTAGTTTTCTGGTATTGCGTCCTAGTTTTCTGCCATTGCTTTCTAGTTTTCTGATCTACAATGACCACCTTCAATGTTGTTTTCCATTTTTTGGATGGAAACCCAAAGAAGTTAGGATAAAAACAAGAATAAACATTTCCAACTCCATTGATAAGTAAGTCAAACAAAACCGTCTACTGCTAATACAAAACTCCTCCTCTACTAATACAAACATATCTTCCAACACTTTCAAATACGTCCTCACGTAATACAAATATGTCTTCTGCCAAATTTTGACTATGCATCTAAGATTTGTAACTTATTAACTACGAGACGAACTTTTTTGAGTTTTGGGACTAACATTTTGCTTTTGGTTTTAACTTTTTGGGTTTTGAATCAAACTTTTTTGTTTTAGTGACTAACTTTTTGGGGTTTGTTTGTAACTTTTTTTTGTCTTTGGCTCTAATTTTCGTGACTATGGGTCTAAGATTTTTGAGTATGTATCTAAGATTTTTAGACTATGGGTCTAAGATTTTCGACAATGCATCTAAAATTGTTGTCTTTGAAACTAATTTTTTTGGGCTTTGCGTCTGACTTTTTGGGCTTTTGGTCTAATTTTTGTACTTTTGGGACAAATTTATTTTATCTTTGGATCTAACTTTTTTGACTATGGTACGAACTTTTTAGGTTTTGAGTCTAATTTGTTTGCATTTTCCTTTAAGTTTTTTTGACTTTGTATCTGACTATTTTTTCTTGCATTAGGTCTAACTTTTTTCACTTTTTGTCTAATTTTTGTTTTTACTTTGCGTCTAAGAATTTTTAATTTTGATCTAATATTTTTTACTTTGGAGATAATTTTTTTGACATTTTGGTCTAAGATTTTGAATACACATCTAAGATTTTTTACTTTGGAATTAACTTATTTTACTTCTGGGTCTAAGATTTTTTTAATGTACATCTAAGATTTTTTTTTTACTTTGGGTCTAACTATTTTGACTTTAAGACTATATTTTGTTTGGGGTTGTGTCTAATGTTTTGGTTTTGGTTCAATATTTTTGGGCTTTGGATCTAAATTTTTTGACTATGCATCTAACTTTTTTTTGGGGGGGAGGGGACTAACTTTTTGGGTTTTGAGGCTAACTTGTTTGACGTTGGGACTAAATTTTTGGGTTTGAGTGTAATTTCTTTTGCATTTTGTACTAAATGTTTTGACTTTGCATCTATAATTTTTTTTTTTTGGGACTGACTTTTTCGACTATGAATCTAAGATTTTAAAATATACATCTAAGATTTTTTTACTTTGCGTCTAAATATTGTTTCACTGTGGGTCTAAAAATTGTGACTATGCATCTATGGGACATACAAATCGGTTTCTTCGTCTATCAATATGCAAAACTTCGTATGTTAGGTTTTAATTTCGCGTTCTTAGATAGGTTTGTAGATAGTTTTGAACTTCAGTTTAGTGAAACAGATACCGTTAGTTTATCCTTGGCTTTAAGCGCACCTAAGTTAGAGGACATAGTTAAAGTCAGGACTGGGAGATGAGTTTAATAGTATATATAAAGACTAGTTTTCCCGCCAAGTTTTGCGATGGGCATGTCAAACAAAACCGTCTACTGCTAATACAAAACTCCTCCTCCACTAATACAAACATATCTTCCAACACTTTCAAATACGTCCTCACGAAATACAAATATGTCTTCTGCCAAATTTTGACTATGCATCTAAGATTTGTAACTTTTTAACTACGAGACGAACTTTTTTGAGTTTTGGGACTAACATTTTGCTTTTGGTTCTAACTTTTTGGGTTTTGAATCAAACTTTTTTGTTTTAGTGACTAACTTTTTGGGGTTTGTTTGTAACTTTTTTTTGTCTTTGGCTCTAATTTTCGTGACTATGGGTCTAAGATTTTTGAGTATGTATCTAAGATTTTTAGACTATGGGTCTAAGATTTTCGACAATGCATCTAAAATTGTTGTCTTTGAAACTAATTTTTTTGGGCTTTGCGTCTGACTTTTTGGGCTTTTGGTCTAATTTTTGTACTTTTGGGACAAATTTATTTTATCTTTGGATCTAACTTTTTTGCCTATGGTACGAACTTTTTAGGTTTTGAGTCTAATTTGTTTGCATTTTCCTTTAAGTTTTTTTTGACTTTGTCTCTGACTATTTTTTTTTTGCATTAGGTCTAACTTTTTTCACTTTTTGTCTAATTTTTGTTTTTACTTTGCGTCTAAGAATTTTTAATTTTGATCTAATATTTTTTACTTTGGAGATAATTTTTTTTGACATTTTGGTCTAAGATTTTTAATACACATCTAAGATTTTTTACTTTGGAATTAACTTATTTTACTTCTGGGTCTAAGATTTTTTTAATGTACATCTAAGATTTTTTTTTACTTTGGGTCTAACTATTTTGACTTTAAGACTATATTTTGTTTGGGGTTGTGTCTAATGTTTTGGTTTTGGTTCCATATTTTTGGGCTTTGGTTCTAAATTTTTTGACTTTGCATCTAACTTTTTTTTTGGGGGGAGGGGACTAACTTTTTGGGTTTTGAGGCTAACTTGTTTGACGTTGGGACTAAATTTTTGGGTTTGAGTGTAATTTTTTTTGCATTTTGTACTAAATGTTTTGACTTTGCATCTATAATTTTTTTTGGGGGGACTGACTTTTTCGACTATGAATCTAAGATTTTAAAATATACATCTAAGATTTTTTTACTTTGCGTCTAAATATTGTTTCACTATGGGTCTAAAAATTGTGACTATGCATCTATGGGACATACAAATCGGTTTCTTCGTCTATCAATATGCAAAACTTCGTATGTTAGGTTTTAATTTCGCGTTCTTAGATAGGTTTGTAGATAGTTTTGAATTTCAGTTTAGTGAAACAGATACCGTTAGTTTATCCTTGGCTTTAAACGCACCTAAGTTAGAGGACATAGTTAAAGTCAGGACTGGGAGATGAGTTTCATAGTATATATAAAGACTAGTTTTCCCGCCAAGTTTTGCGATGGGCATGTCAAACAAAACCGTCTACTGCTAATACAAAACTCCTCCTCAACTAATACAAACATATCTTCCAACACTTTCAAATACGTCCTCACGTAATACAAATATGTCTTCTGCCAAATTTTGACTATGCATCTAAGATTTGTAACTTTTTAACTACGAGACGAACTTTTTTGAGTTTTGGGACTAACATTTTGCTTTTGGTTCTAACTTTTTGGGTTTTGAATCAAACTTTTTTGTTTTAGTGACTAACTTTTTGGGGTTTGTTTGTAACTTTTTTTTGTCTTTGGCTCTAATTTTCGTGACTATGGGTCTAAGATTTTTGAGTATGTATCTAAGATTTTTAGACTATGGGTCTAAGATTTTCGACAATGCATCTAAAATTGTTGTCTTTGAAACTAATTTTTTTGGGCTTTGCGTCTGACTTTTTGGGCTTTTGGTCTAATTTTTGTACTTTTGGGACAAATTTATTTTATCTTTGGATCTAACTTTTTTGACTATGGTACGAACTTTTTAGGTTTTGAGTCTAATTTGTTTGCATTTTCCTTTAAGTTTTTTTTGACTTTGTATCTGACTCTTTTTTTTTTGCATTAGGTCTAACTTTTTTCACTTTTTGTCTAATTTTTGTTTTTACTTTGCGTCTAAGAATTTTAAATTTTGATCTAATATTTTTTACTTTGGAGATAATTTTTTTTTGACATTTTGGTCTAAGATTTTGAATACACATCTAAGATTTTTTACTTTGGAATTAACTTATTTTACTTCTGGGTCTAAGATTTTTTTAATGTACATCTAAGATTTTTTTTTACTTTGGGTCTAACTATTTTGACTTTAAGACTATATTTTGTTTGGGGTTGTGTCTAATGTTTTGGTTTTGGTTCCATATTTTTGGGCTTTGGTTCTAAATTTTTTGACTTTGCATCTAACTTTTTTTTTTGGGGGGGAGGGGACTAACTTTTTGGGTTTTGAGGCTAACTTGTTTGACGTTGGGACTAAATTTTTGGGTTTGAGTGTAATTTTTTTTGCATTTTGTACTAAATGTTTTGACTTTGCATCTATAATTTTTTTTGGGGGGGACTGACTTTTTCGACTATGAATCTAAGATTTTAAAATATACATCTAAGATTTTTTTACTTTGCGTCTAAATATTGTTTCACTATGGGTCTAAAAATTGTGACTATGCATCTATGGGACATACAAATCGGTTTCTTCGTCTATCAATATGCAAAACTTCGTATGTTAGGTTTTAATTTCGCGTTCTTAGATAGGTTTGTAGATAGTTTTGAATTTCAGTTTAGTGAAACAGATACCGTTAGTTTATCCTTGGCTTTAAGCGCACCTAAGTTAGAGGACATAGTTAAAGTCAGGACTGGGAGATGAGTTTAATAGTATATATAAAGACTAGTTTTCCCGCCAAGTTTTGCAATGGGCATGTTAGCAAGACATACTGTATAAGATTTAATGATGTTAAAGCGTACACCAAATGTACGCCTGGCCTTTTTAAATTAGAGTATGAAGGGACAGCTCTTGTTAGCTTATGTAGTAAGACTTACCATTGTAGTGGGGATTACAATAAAATCAGTTGTAAAGGGCTAAGTAATTAACACATTAAATTAGATAAAGATATGTTTTTAGAGGTCCTTAATACACAAAAGGCCAAGCTTTGACCGATCAGTGATCTCTATCAGTTACATCCCTTATGTCTCTTTTATATCTTAGAGCAAAGCAGACACCCAACTACATAGCTAGAAATACATTTTATCCTTATACTGTATATTTACTCAGTGCACTAAGTATTGTAATCTTTGTAATGTTATATAATATCCACTATATGCTGTGTTATATATCTGTTGAGATAATAAAAGAATAAATACATCTTTGTTTTCTGTTTTATATCGAACGTTATAGTTTTTCAATGATGTTGTATAATCTACTAAACTATCCTAAGGTCTTTATCTTAATTCCCTTGCATCTGCCAACGTCTGAACAAAAACTCTTGGTTGTATCACATATACCGATGAGACAATGTTATCCCTCTGCAATGAGAATTAATAGGTGGAGGCCCTACACTCACTTAAAAAATAACTATCACATTATATCCCTCTTTAATTTACTATCGATCCTTGTTAGATAACAATGGACGAATTTTGTATCTCCCCCCTTAACACACATGATCAGCTCCCCTGTGCCACGAGCTAATGAGACGTGTGTGGCGCACTGCTATATATCTTTGTTAATTTGTGGGCCGAATACGAGACAACTGGACCCTTGTATACTACTAACGTTACAAAGCGACGCTTGAAATACATTGCTTAAACAGACAGCTGACTTCATGAGAGAGTCTGGAATCCTACTCTGATTGAGTCTTGATCGTAGAGAGAGAGAGAGAGAGAGAGAGAGAGAGAGAGAGAGAGAGAAGTACATTAGCCACGTTCTCAGAATGGGCCTTATAAAGCTCATATATTGGCCCCAAAAGTCCTTTATGACAAAACCAGAAGGCAAAAGAAATCGAGGAAGACCAAAAGCGACCCTGCGAGCGGAGAGAGCGCAGCTCTCAGAAACAACTAAGAATTAAAGCAGGTTGCGGTTGATCGTCAAATATAGAAAACCACTTAGTCTCGAGCTCTTCATTTTCTAAAATTTCTATTTTATATATCTCGACGTCTCATCCTACCTCCCCTCATGTAGCCTCCTTTCTTATTTCAACATCGTACTTTCCTCTCCCAGTCCACCTCTCCCTCTACTTGATCATCTAACATATAGTTATAGATAAATGTGCTTCACCGTTTGTTGTCGTTGAACCTGTATTCTGAAAAAGGCCACAGACCGAAACGTCAGTATTGCGTTGTGTTCCTTCCTTGTAAAGCTGTCACCATACCTTGGAGTGTTTATTACACCCCACTACTGGCTCCATAGAAAACTATGACTACTGCACTATGCACCATATTTGGCTCAAGAGGATAATCAGTCAATCAAAGGGCGTCATTGTCATCAAATACCACGCCTTTTTTATCCTGTTTCGATATCCCGTTTGTTTACGATGAATGATGATATCGTATGACAGGGAACAGTTGGCTGTGTTCACTTTCTGCGCGGTTTCGCCGTATGTATTTTGGCGTGTGCTGAGACTGCTACGATAGAGACTACAGTTACTTTTCTTTGTTTGGGAGATGAGTTAGTAATTCGGATGATTCCACTGGCACGGGCGGTTGAGCAATTATGGATTTTAATTCGTTTGCAGTGATACCGAGGCCTTTCATAACCAATAACCAATACCACGCCTGCTGGCGTAGATGATCATGTCTCTCCATAACTTTTGATCTCGACAGTTATTTATGACTTCAGTTGATGACCTGCTGCCAATCCATTCTCTTAAGCTACCGGATATCTTTTATCTTTGCTTCCCTCCATCTCTTTCTCCCCCAACTTTTCCAATTGTCACAATATGTTCCCTTTTTATTACAGGTTAAAACATTATTATTATTCTTTCCTAGTATTGAAAATTAGCTCTCTATTTCGTTTTGGCCTCTTTCCGAACTCTTTCATTACTTTTCTTAGTAGCCCATAGTATTCTCAACTTCCGTTAGACGGAATGGTATTCTTCCATAAAACCCCATTTCTACAGCCTCCAGTAATTGTCTTACCTGTTATCTATTGTCCATGATTGATGTTCATACGTTAAGACTGGCTCTACATAACATGTAAAAACTGTTTCTTGTTTCTGTTGTTAAAAATGTATTGCACAGTATCTTCCTCATTTTTTTTTAAATTTGCTTTTACCTGAGCTATTCTGCGTCTCACCTCTATTGTACATATCATCTAAAGTTAAAGGCATCATCAAATGGCACAATAATGTACATAGGTGAATAGATTATTATGGGGCGGGGAGGGGGAGAGGTAAAGGCATACGAATGTATTCATATGCATAGATTATTATGGAGGGCAATATACTAGGCAGACGAGAGAGGGGAATAATAATAACCTTCTTAGGAAGGTTTATGTAAGATGTCACATGCGAGCTAGTAGCATTTTCAGCTATAGACACTAGACACGACGCGCAGGAGAGAGAAAAATCAAGTTTCAACAAGGATAAGGTAGATGATTACGATGATTGATGATAATGATGATTATGAAGATAATAATGATTAATATTATTATTACAATGATTATGATGATGATGTGCTGAAATTCTTCAAATTCGGTGGTTTACTATATTGTGTATGGCCCTTTTCGTCTTGTCAGACGGTCTAGTGGAGGCTATTGCGTATTTTTTTGAGGTATTGTTTTTGCCGAACAGCTTCTCTCGTGGCTAATTCTACCAATGTTTGACAAACACACGAGGTCACATAATGAACAGGTCAGGCTCGCTGGTCCACAGGGTTTACCATCCTTTTTCATGAGTCTCTTCTCTTCTAAGTCCTGTCTTAGAACAGTCTCAAATGTTGTTATACCGTTCCTTATACGTGCTCTCCATGATGTGCGATCACTTGCCAGATGTTGCCAGTCGTTTTCACAGATGGAGAAGTCTTTCAGAGATGATTTGCAGATATCTCTATATCGTAGTTTCTTATATTATAGTCAAATATAACTAATTCAATAAAAATTATAAATGTTCCTTACGGTCAACATG
Source organism: Megaustenia siamemsis (assembly GCA_032433765.1). Lineage (NCBI taxonomy): Eukaryota > Metazoa > Mollusca > Gastropoda > Stylommatophora > Ariophantidae > Megaustenia > Megaustenia siamemsis. Next base: position 87,905,978 of record JAVIAB010000051.1, read on the forward strand.
GCAAATAGGCGGAGGAAACGTTGATACTCTGTCTGAAAAATATTCTTGTTGCAGTATCCTCATATCTCAACAGTAATTTGTCATCTCTGTTGTGAACCTTCTGCCAAAATTTTGTCTCAAGCTGTTTACTATCTTTTTTTCTTTTTGCGTCCCTCTATTTCTTCGTCCATCAACTTTCCCAGTTGTCAAAATATATTCCAGCTGTTCCCTTCTCATTACATGGCTATAATGATTGTTTCTTCCTAATATTGGACATTAGTTGATTTTTTTGCTTTGGCCTCTTTCAGAACGTTTTCATTAATTTTTCTTAGCTGTACAAGGTATTCTCAACATTCTTCTGCAAAACCAATTTCTACAGCCTCCAGTCATTTTCTTCTTTATTGTCATATTGTCCATGATTCACATGCATATGTTAAAACTGGCTCTACTTAACATTTAAGAATTCTTTTTTCTTGTTTCTGTTGTCAAAAATGAACTGCATAGTATCTTACTCAATTTTTTTTTTTTGGGGGTGGGGGGGAGGGGAAGCTGCTTTTGCCTGAGTTACTCTGCATTTTACCTTTATTTTACATCTACCATCTGAGGTTAACATTATTCCCAGATATTTAAATTTATTTACCTGTTTTAATATTGTTCCACTTGTCTTTATTGTGCATAACTATGATGTATTTTTCTTTATTGTTACCATTACTTCTGTATTTTTGCTATTGAGGTTGAGTCCTTTATTTTTGCTTTCCTTCATTATAATGTCTAACATTTCTTGAAAATCATTTTCATTCTTAGCGATTAAGACTGTATCATCAGCATACCTTAGACTATTTATATTATGACCTCCAATTGTATTTCGGCCATGTCCCTTATGGATCTTAAAATAATCTCACTATACATATAAAATAGTACCCAAATAACACTAGGGATATTAATAAAATAGTAACGGGGAAATATTCTCTCAACTAAGATGAAGAAATACAAGCTATAAAGTTGACAATAGAAAACCTGCTGAACAGTAATCTTAGCCCACAGCTTGTAGTATTTTTGACAGATGCAAGATCAGTACTCCAAGTACTACAATCCAGAAAATTGCCACAGCTACAGACATTTATTGACTGAACTCTGCAAGCACCACAGGGTTGCCCTGCAGTGGATCCCATCTCACTGTGGAATACCAGAAAACGAGAAAGCGGATCAGTTGGTAAAGGAAGGTGCAACAGCAGGTACATAACTAGATGCACCTGTTACCAGTGACGTGTACTGGTTTTGGGGTCTGGGCTACCGCTAACATAATAAATAAACACATATATTATATTCAGTAGGCTAACATGAAGTAATATTTGCTAATGACATCACTACATTTTAAATTACTTACTTATTTATATATAAATTATATCCGTCTTGTATGGGACGAACATGCCTCGATAACATTGTTATTGAAAATACTGTTGGGTTGGTTTTAAGTTTGTGAAGAAATGATTTCTCAATGGACATTATTGCCAAACCAGATAAGCGTTCTGGTGTCTGAGTTGATCGACAATAAGATTTGATTCTCTTGAGAGCAGAAAAAGTTTTTTCTACAGATGCTGATGCGCATAGCGTAGTTGTGAATAGCTAAGGAAGTTCCGGTAACAGACATAGTTTCACTTTCACTTTGTTACGCTTCCGATTGGCCAGAGCTAAAAATAACCCATGAAACCGCATTTTGTATAGGTATCTCCCGCCGTATTATTTTCACTGGAATTTTTTAATGTCAAGGTCATTGATACTATGTCCGAAAGAAGAGAACTGTACCGCTGCTTATAAGCGGTTTCATGTACTATTGTAGAGTAGTTTCTGTTTCATTCACAAACGTTGTAGTGACAATAGGAACACCTTGCTTTAATAAATGCAAATGAAAGCAAATAAGTCATATTGGCCTACAAAATGTGTAATAAAATATTCGAACATTTGCAAAATAATTATTTTAAAAATATAAAAAATTATCATTTCCTTTTGTATTTCGTTAATATGTTCAGGCTACCGGTGGTAGTTGCGGTAGCATAGAGAATACGCCACTGCATGTTACATACCATCATAAGAAACAGATAATCAAATCAATCAGAGGACCACAATCCCTAAATCTGGATGCCTTTCATAATATGAATAGATGTGAACAAGTTATCATGATACGCCTCAGAACAGGACACAATTGACTCCACAGTCACAGATCAGCACCTCAACTACATGTACATGTGGACAGGCGCCCCAGACTGCTGAACACATACTTCAAGACTGCACTGAATATAGTAGACAGAAAAATCCATTGGCCTATAAATACAACACTACAGAGAAAACTATGTAGACCACTGCAAGAATTACAAAAGACAGTAAAATTTATACAGGAAAAGACATTGCAGTTATAGAGAATACTTCAAACGAAAGATAGATAGATCATCATCATCAAGTACCGGGCCCTCTGGCGTAGGTGATCATGTCTCTCCACAACTTTCGATCTCAACAGTTATTTATCATTTCTGTTGTTGACCCTCTGCCAAAACATTCTCTTAAGCTTTCTGGTATTTTTTCTCTTTGCTTCCCTATATCTCTTCGTCCCTCAAATTTTCCAGTTCACTTCTCATTACATGGCCAAAAAATGATGATTGTTACTTCCTAATATTGGAAATTAGCTCCATTTTTGCTTTGGCATCTTTCAAAACATTTTCATTATTCTTATTAGCTGTCCATGGTATTCTCAACATTCTTCTGTAAAACCACATTTCTACAGATAGATAGATAGATAGATAGATAGATAGATAGATAGATAGATAGATAGATAGATAGATAGATAGATAGATAGATAGATAGATAGATAGATAGATAGATAGATAGATAGATAGATAGATAGATAGATAGATAGATAGATAGATAGATAGATAGATAGATAGATAGATAGATAGATAGATAGATAGATAGATAGATAGATAGATAGATAGATAGATAGATAGATAGATAGATAGATAGATAGATAGATAGATAGATAGATAGATAGATAGATAGATAGATAGATAGATAGATAGATAGATAGATAGATAGATAGATAGATAGATAGATAGATAGATAGATAGATAGATAGATAGATAGATAGATAGATAGATAGATAGATAGAGATAGATAGATAGATAGATAGATAGATAGATAGATAGATAGATAGATAGATAGATAGATAGATAGATAGATAGATAGATAGATAGATGATAGATAGATAGATAGATAGATAGATAGATAGATAGATAGATAGATAGATAGATAGATAGATAGACGGACGGACGGATGGATGGACGGACGGACGGACGGACGGACGGACGGACGGACGGACGGACGGACGGATGGATGGATGGATGAATGGATAAATGGATGAATGGATGGATGGATGGATGGATGGATGGATGGATGGATGGATGGATGGATGGATGGATGGATGGATGGATGGATGGCATGGATGGATGAATGGATGGATGGATGGATGGGTGGTTGGGTGGATGGATGGATAGACATTAAATAAATATGGTGACAGCACATAATCTTGCCTAACACACTGTTTTATTTGTTGAAACATTCCCAATTGATTTCCAGTTCCTAAAGCCGTTGTTTTTTGCCAATGTTCTTTATAATTCTTAAATCGTTGCTGTCAACGTTTATGCCTTCTAAAATTTTAATTATTTCTTGGTGCTTTACTTTGTCAAGTGCTTTGGTATAATTTATGCCACATAGGTATGAATCAAATTCTACCTCTATGGCTCTTTCTACTAAATATCTTATGATATATAACTGTTGCATTATTCGTACCTTTACCCCCAACAAAATCATACTGTTAATCGTTCATTTATGTACTAATTTTATTTCGCACTCTTCGCATGATGATTCTTTGTAAACATCTTAGTCCTGTGACTCATAAGGCTTATTGTGCGTTTATCATCGCATTCAATCGCATCAGATTTCATTGGTAGGGCTATGAATATTGATTTTAATAGGGTCCTCTTTACGTCATGGGACGCACCAAGACGCTTGTTTGCGATCGAGCCGTGATGTAGACAATGTTGACTTTGCTTGTCTCCAACGGTTTGTCTCATTCTATTAGCGAACAATACGCTATCTGTTATCACAGCGAGTTGGCGGATTTTTAGAAATGTAACCACAGGTTTGATAATAAATGTTTGTACACAGTTCGTTAATCATCGCTGACGATCAAGTCTTTATTCTGCTGGCTTCGTTCGCGGCCTTGGAAGCTAATGACCTAACTTGTACAGACGGTTGGTTTGGGGCAAATTGTACGTTACAGTGTCACTGCTATAATGACTCAGTTTGTTACAAAACTACAGGGACATGCCCAAACAATGACAGTTGTCAACACGAATATTTCGGACCCCAGTGTCAGTACTTGGATCTCGTGTACAAATACGCCCAAAAATCTTAATCTACTTTCCTGTTTGATAACAACGACACCACATGTAATCCGGACACAGATTCTACATCAGTTGAGGCAACTCTCAATCAATCATTGCCGTTCTCCTGGTTTAGGATTTATCTGAATGACTTAACACATCCGGACAGTTTCACGGTAACACTAAATGTTTCTGGCTCATGTAACAATGAATCAAGGTTTGTAGCTAGTCAGCACGAGATTGATGTCTTTTCCTCTGGGTCTGGTCTGATCAACTGGTTACGGATTGAGGGGACGATAGTTGCAAATATCTGCTCCATCTACATTGGCGGGGGTAGGAATGTGGCTCTCAAACAGAACACAAACCAGATCGACACATTTAATGCTTGTTATACAGGAGACGGATGTGGACCAGAGGCCGCAGTTAATGGCAACAAAACCAATCTCTATGACAATGACTGCACACACAAAAAATTGAGAAGTGGAACCAATACTGTTTACTGGTATCTGAACTTTGCCACGCCCCAGAAGATTCACATCATTCGAATCTATCATCGAGCTGGCACTATGATTCGGGTAAAGAATGCCACTCTAAAGGTTTTCTCTGACAGTGGCGGCGTAGTGTTCCAGTATAAATGATATATCATACTCTAATGTTTCTGTGAACACTATTGTAGTCACCACACAAACGCCAATGGCACACAAAAAGATTGAGTTCTCACCGACTATTTCGCCGGCCGACAGTGCACTGGCCGTGTGTGAGGTGCAAACATTTACAGACACCTATTGTCTGGACGGGCATTCTTGGTCGTTTTGTGAAGTGTGTAGTGGGTGTAGCACAGGCTGCAACGTCATCATCGGTACGTGTCACGGCAACTGTTCACATGGGATCTATGGACACGACTGCTCCGGGTCTTGTCTCAGTGTCTGTCCTTCATGTGAGAAAAAATCCGGAAAATGCCTACAATGTAAACATCCTGACTCTACCTGTAATGACACTTGTAAAAAAAAGTAAAGTACCCCCGTCACGCCAAGTGGCGTATAGGGAAATATGGTGTTAGTGACCCTATATTTTACAGACCTTCAGCACATGATTTTTGGGGTAATGTGGTCGGTATTACGCCCGTGTTGCTTTACTTTCCCAGAAAAAAATCCGGTACCCATTTAAGGCTGGGTGAACCCGGAAGCCGTCGGTTGGGATCGAACCCTACCCCTTGTCCTTTGTAGTCCAGTTCACTAACCACTGAGCTATCGCGGCTCTCAATGACACTTGTCCCGATGGTAATTTTGAGCTACAGTGCGATCAGACGTGTTCTGATGGCTGTAACATCATATGTGACCCGGAAAGTGCAGACTGTACGTGCTAGGAAACGTACTGCGGGTCAGACTGCACTCTCAAATGTCTTGACAACTGTTTCAACGACACATGTGAACAGTCAACCGGGAACTGTTCATGCAAGGGAAAGTTCTACGGGTCAGACTGCACTCTCAAATTTCCGGACATCTGTTTGAACGGAACCTGTGAACAGTTAACCGGGGCCTGCGATCGTATGTCGATGATTCCCACGTTAAGAAGAATCTGCTGACAACAACAAACCCAAGCATATGGATACCTTTCGTTAACGCTGTTCTTCTACCTCCTCTTCTACTTCTCTTGAATTGAGCTAAGGTGATCATTCGTCCTGGATTGTCCGGGACAGTCCCGGAATTTGACATTTTTTAAACCTTTGTCCCGGATTAGCTGCCGTACCGGTTTTGTCCCGATTTTGGCATATTTTTTAGCTTTTGTCCCGGATTTGATAAAACATAATTTGGGACACAAACGTTTACCAATTTTGCCATTTTGGTATGCGGCGTACATTTCTTCAATTAAAAAAATATATTATTCCGTTGCTGTGTAGACAATTTTATTTAATATCAAAACAGTAGAATGCGCTCCTAGTTTTAAATCTCGTATATATTCGTTGTGTTACTAACTTTCACTTTCACTTTCGCAAAAAATGGCATCGAAGCGTAATTGTAGTTTTAATCAAGATTTACAAAAGGAATACCCTTTTATAAAAAAGTCTACATCGTCATCAGACTTCACTGTAAGATGTAATATATGTTCATCCGGGTTTACTATTAACCATAGTGGACGTGGTGATATTAAGAGCCACATAAATAGTGATAAACATAAGAGAGCCGTCGCTACTGCTGCATCAAGCTCGTCGTTGACACATTTTTTTTCGAGCTGAACAGGTTGGTGACAAAGAAGAACAGTTAGCTGCTACAGAAAGGTGCCTTTGCATATCATACAGTGATGCACAATCACACGTTTAGATCTATGGACTGCACATCAAAATTGCTTCAGGTAACTTTAGAACCAAAATTTGCTTGTGCACGTACGAAAACAGAAGCTATTATTCGGAATGTGTTCACACCCCATGCTCTAAACGAGTTGAGATGTGACCTAGAAAACGTAACATTTATCTCCATACTGACAGATGCCTCCAACCACAAAGAAATCAAGATTTGTCCTTTGCTTGTCAGATACTTTGATCGCAATAAGGGACTGAACGTTAAAATATTAGAGTTGAAGTCATTGCCGGGTGAAACATCTGATATAGTAAGTAGTTTTCTTATTGACTGTCTAACTGAAAATGGTTTAGAACTGAAAGTAGTTGGATTATGTGCAGACAACACAAATTCTAATTTTGGGGGCGCTGAAAGAAAAGGACAGAACAATGTTTTCACAAAACTGAAAGAAAACCTTGGACATAGTTTGATAGGTGTTGGGTGTGCTTGCCATATTTTCCACAACACTGTTCGAGCAGCTGCAGACGTATTGCCTGTTGATGTTGAAATGACTATTGCAAAAATTTATCTGTACTTCAAATCATACACAGCTAGAGTTGAAAGTCTCAAGGAATTTTGTCAGTTTGTCGACACAGACTTCCAGATGATTTTAGGTTATGCACAAACTAGGTGGCTTGCGCTCTTGCCTGCTGTTGAAAGGGTTCTTTACATGTTCCTGCCTCTAAAATAATATTTTCAATCTCAAGACAGATGCCCAGTTTTTATACAGGAATCCTTTGAAAACCCACTGTCTGAGGCATGGCTTATTTTGGTTCAGTCAGGCATCCTCTTTCCACGAAGCAGTGCAGAAAGTAGAATGACAGATGGTCACTGTATTTGAAGTCATTGACAACATCAATAGGTTGAAAGCTATCTTGGAGTCCAAGCTGGAAGACGGCTTCTTGCCATCAAGAGTTCAGATAATCCTTAAAAAGCTGGAAATGGAAGGATTTCCACGTGATGATGTGAAAAAGTTTAACGCCAGTGTTTCTTCATTTTATGAAACAGCTTTAAGTTATTTGAAGAAATGGGCTGCAAATAATTTTCAAAACCTAGAGTCTTACAGCTGGGTAATGCTGAACACAACACCAAATTGGGAAGATATTGAGAAGTCTTCATCATTAGTGAGTCAAACAGTGCCTTCAATCGACTTTCCAGAAAATGAAATGTATGACGAATATGTCTACATGAAACAGTTCGTTCCTTCACAAAAAATTAGTGAGTGGAGTCTTAATAAAACATTACCAGGGCAGTTTTGGGTTGAACTAGCTTCCCACTTCAGAAACAATCATGTGCCCGTTTCACATATTCTGAAGTTGGCAGAGTTCTTTTTGTGTCTACCTGGAACAAATGCTGCAACAGAATGAGTGTTTTCTCTGATGAACAGTTTGTGGACAAATGATAAAACACAACTAGGTGTTGAAACTTTAAAAGCCATGTTGATCACCAAAGTGAACTATGAGGGAACGTGTGTCGAATTTTATACGATGCTGCATACAAAGAAGGACATTTTACAGAAAATTCACTCATCTGAAAAGTACAGCATCTCTGTTTCACCTTTAATTTAAGTGAGTATCACTGTTTTTTTTTATCTCCTGATTATCCTGATAGCGTATTGTAGGTCTATATTATTAGATGTTTTAAAATGTATGTATTATTCACTTGAAAATGACAGCAAGAAGAAATGTAATTTTATTGGTGGAAAACTGAAGTAAAATTATTCCGTCCCGGAATGGGATTTCAAAAATATGATCACCTTAATGGAGCTATTGCTCAATTCTTAGTGTATATCCGTGCTAGTCGTAGCTCATATTTTAGTGGGTGTCTGCGATAGCCATGACTCATATCCTAGCTTGTGTGTGTGTATGTGCTAGCCATGGCTCATATCTTGGTGTGTGTCATGTTAATTATATTTCATATCTTGGTGCGTCCGTGTTAATTATGTCTCATATCTTGATGTGTGTCTGTGTTTAGTCATATCTCATATCTTAGTGTGTATCTGTGTTAGTCATGTGTCATATCTTTGTGCGTGCATGTCTGTCTGGGTTAGTGATATCTCATATCTTTGTGTGTATGTTTATGTTAGTCATATCTCATATCTTTGTGTGTGCGTGCCTGTGTTTGTCACATCTCATATCCTTGTGTGTGCATGGCTATGTTAGTTACATCTCATATCTTTGTGTGCATGTCTATGTTAGTCATGTGTCATATCTTTGCGTGTATGTCTGTGTCAGTCATATCTCATATCTTAATGTGTGTCAGTGTTAGTCATGCCTCGTATCGCTGTGTGCATGTCTGTGTTAGTCACATCTCATATCTTTGTGTGTGCATGTCTGTGTTAGTCACCTTTAGTGACTCGGGCAGATGGTGCTCGTAAACCTGGCAGGGCCGACCATCTAAGGGCAGAATCCCATACAGAAAAGATAATCTGCTGACTTGCAGGACCTGACAGCTGACTTCATGTGAGAGTCTGGAATTCTACTCTGATTGAGTCCTGATCGCAGAGAGAGAGAGAGAGAGAGAGAGAGAGAGAGATTTTAATAGGTCGTCTAGTATATATCCGCTGTTATAGATATCATTCAACATTATATATACTATAAGTTTGATAAATCGACTTTTGTTACAGGAAAAGAAATTTGCGACAATATTGAATAGCGCTTCATCGTGGCATAATAGTTCACACACATTGCAAGATATTTATATTATCTGATGGCGATAACAACTGTTCATTTTTCACGCATTCTTCTTTTGTTTATGTATTCGTGCTAGGTTTAATTTATTCAGTGATGTAATTAACAAGTAAAACTATAATTTAAAACATGAATGTTTACGCCATATTCTACATAAAAACTACTTTATATTGAAAGCATTGTTGAAACATTTTAGTTTGGACTTCAGTCGATCGTTTTTGCGATATTTTAAACATACGGCTCATTGAACATTAAATAAAATGTTTTATGTTAAATCATGTAACTTACTTTATTCGAAATTGCTAAAAATTTTAATTTCACAAAAAACAAAACAAAAAAACAACAACAAAAAACACACACACAAAGAAACCGAAGATAAGAAATGCAAATGTGTCTCTTTTTGTATAGTAGTTCCCAAATTAATGTGGAGGAAAATTTAAAACAAGGTTTTCACCAGAAACGAACTATATATTCTGCCTTCACTAGAAACTAGTATCACAAGAATCTATAGATTAGGGACTTTATCATATTTTCTGTGCAAGCACAAAATAATTGTCCCCAGGCAGTAGTACAGAGAATTTAGATGGATCAATAGTTCTCATACGAAGCCCACATGGCACCCGGAGATCCACAGGAAAAAAGATGGCATAATTGGGGAGTCACGCATGATGAACGGGTGGGCGGGGGGGGGAGGGGAATCCACAATATGAGACTAGAGAACCATGCATGAGTATACAGATGCTTGTAGAATACAACCGCAGATATAATTTTTTTCAGGGAATTGTTTCATTAGCGACGCCTAAGGCAACCCCACATTAGAAGTATTTGACGAACTTCAAAAGTGACTGCCTTTGATAGTCGAATCGTATTTGATGTCTGTGGCAACATTATTTCTCTTTCCTACTTCTCTTTTCCTTCCCACACCACCTCCTCCCCTCCCAACTCCATCACTGTTTAACCTATATGTCTTCTTCTTTTTAGTTCAATTGTAAAGTGTTGTGGGCGAACTTTAAAGGAGTATAAATTAGGTTTACAAGTTTGTCAAATCTAAGTATTACAGAACGGAAATTGTGTCAGTCCTTTCGCGGCTGCTGTATTTAATTTCCTAGCATCGCAAAAACATATCGTGACCATCATAACCCTTATATAAAGAGAACGCCAGAATAAGGCATGGATAACAGCATAGACTCTGGATAAAATTAAAGAAAGAAAGAACAAGAAAGCAGACATAAATAAAAGCAAAACGAGAAGTAATAAAGCCAAGACACAGGAATCTTACACAGTTGTGAACAAAGAAGTGAGAAGATGCATTGAAACGGATAAGAGGAAATATATAGATGAACTAGCTAAAGGGGCAGAGGAAGCAGCAAATAAAGGAAATTTGAAAAAACTGCCCAACAGCACAAAGAAATTAAGTGGAAAATACAAACAGACCAATACCTTTATTAAAGATATAGAAGGAATTCTGCTTAGTAATATAAGGGAGCAAATTGAGAGATGGAAAAAATTTTTGAACAGGCCCGGCTCAAATTATCCTCCAGATATACTACCAGCAGAAGAAGAGTTGCACATTAACTGTGGTTAACAAAGTTTAGAACTACAGTCCCCACTTTATTGTATTCATAGATTACGAAAATGTATTTGATAGTTTAGACAGAGGAAAACTTTGGAAGTTGCTGAGTCATTACGGAATCCCCATAAAGTTTATTAACCTGATAAAAACAATGTATGAAGGAATGAAATGTAGTGTGGTGCATGAAGGGTAGCTTACAGAAGCATTTGAAATATGAACAGGAGTACGGCAGGGATGCCTTCTATCTTCATTTCTCTTTCTACTGGCCATATATTGGCCAGTGAAAATATCTCAAAACAACAGAAATGGAATCCAGTGGTCACTGACCAAGCAACTTGATGATTTAGACCTTGCTGATAATATAGCTCTCCTATCACACAGCCATCAACAGATGCAGGATAAAATGAGCATACTTGATGAACGATCACAACAGCTAGGACTGAAAATTAATAGAGATAAGACCAATATTATGAGAACAATTGGCAATAACCAAATAAAATTAGGAGAAATACCTCAACTAGACGTACAATCGTACATATATCTGGGCAGTAATATAGATAAAGAGGGAGGAAAAGGAAAAAAAATACCAAAATAAGGATATTACAAGCAAGAGGAGCTTTTGTTGCATTGGGAAACATGGAAATCCAAAGAAAATAGGTTAAATACAAAAATAAAAATTTTCAACCCAATGTTAAGTCAGTCCTATTATATGGCTGTGAAACATGGAGAACAACAAAATTGACAATCATGAAGATACAGACTTTCATTAATGAATGCTTATTCAGAATAAAAGGATGGAAATGGTAGGACAAAATCACTAACATAGAATTATGGAAATGTACCAGGCAATACCAGTGGATAAAGAGATACAGCGAAGACGGTGGTGCTGGATTGGACACACACTGCGGAAGCCAACTGAGAGTATTACACAACAGGACCTATTTTTGGAATCTCCTGGGGAAAAGACAAAGAGGAAGACCAATGAATTCTTGGAGAAGACAGATAGACGCAGAGATGAAGATGATGGGAAAGACATGGAATGATCTTAAAAGAATGGCAGGAAACAGAACGACTTGGAAAGTGTTTGTTGAGGACCTATGCTCCACAGGGAGCTGAAAGGTAGAAGAAGAAGAATCATAACCTTTGGCTCATGAGTATATAATAAACACAAATATAAAGTTATATATAGTAAAAATATTTTTTTTTGTTTTAAAAAAAGTACTTATAGAACTATACACTTAAAGTTAGTTAAAGATAATTATATTAGTTTTGCAAATAATTTTTAATTAAGTTTTTTTTTTGTAATTTGTCATTATTTTTGTTTAAGAAATTTGTTATTTGCTTTACTTATGAAGAAGTGATTTTTATTATTTTCAGGTGCAAGCATATGTACTGTTTGTCTCGGTCTGTTTAGAATGTGTTTTTCCCGTTCCCACTACATAATATACCTAGTAGGCCTACATCATATCATGGCTGCATCGACAACAAAGAAATGTCAACAATTCTCTGTTGAGTATCTTGGCTACGGATTTATCATGTCACTGCAAGACCACACAAAATCTATGTGCTTAATTTGAGATATTACACTTTTCAATAAAAGCATGCAAACCAGATAGACCTACGGTGGCAAAAATCATTAAATATTCTCTAAGAAATTTTCATGTTTAAATGACAAAGGTTTAATCGCTCCTTACAATACATCAAAATTGATACCTAAAGAAGGAAAATAATGCACACAAATAGGAAAATCCTTGATTTTGCCACCTGAATTTATTATTATTACAGCCGCCATATTTTAAGCATACATATGTAAATGTATAGCATATATACATATATGTGTGTGTGTTCTATATGAAAGAACAGAGGAGCGGCAGAAAGAAAACAAAGGTTGAGAAACAGAGATAGATAACTGTCTCGACAGTTACTAGATCTGAATATGGAAAAGGAAGAGCCGTTAGCTTTATGCTATGGCAATAAAGTGAACATGGGTTTGATTGTGATGGCTGTTGTTCGCCCATGAACTCAACTAAAATTGGAATAGTACCTGACTCATGTTGGTGAAGGTAAAACAGTGAGTAAGAGGACTTGTGTTTCATTTTTTAACGTTTGGCCATGTAAGATGAATGTTAATGATGCATTATTACATGTCATTAGAATCCTTCATTTACATCTACTAGAGAGTTAGTCTTATAATGAGACAAAATACAGATAGTTCGAAATGTATTTTTGTAATAAAGTGTTATTTATACCATTTATAATGAGTGAGTGAGTGAGTGAGTGAGTGAGTGAGTGAGTGAGTGAGTGAGTGAGTGAGTGAGTGAGTGAGTGAGTGAGTGAGTGAGTGAGTGAGTGAGTGAGTGAGTGAGTGAGTGAGTGAGTGAGTGAGTGAGTGAGTGAGTGAGTGAGTGAGTGAGTGAGTGAGTGAGTGAGTGAAAGTGTGGTATATCAAAGTATAATGATACATACTAGAAAAATACATTTTTGAGTACTCACTGTTTCGTGTAGAATGAAGTGTCACATTGTGAAGACCACAAGTTTACAACAGCGAGTACACACAATGTATACTCTTAACCTGAAATTTCCTCATTCATCAATGTAAAACAGCCAGGATTAAGTATATGTATCCATGGTCCATAGACAGTAATTTGAAATTCAATACATTTGGCGTTTTGGTTTTTATTTTAATTTAAACAAAATGTTTTCTCACGTACAATTGTAGTGATGTAATAGACCTTGAAGACGTTCACCGAAAGAAAATTTACCTTTTTTTTTCTACCTAGTTCAAAAATTGTTCTAGGCGAAGCACATTTTGTTATTAAGTGACGCGATTTCTACCTTAACATGGAGTCTTAATTGAGGGAGTAAGCGATGGCTTCCTCACGCGCTGGAAAGTACAACCAAGGTAAAATAGAAGCGAGGAAAATCTATATCATGTTTTATCATGATTGTCAGTGACTGCCGAGTCGCGCGTCCCACATGATTGACACGGTTGGGGAATGGCAGGTCATCGAGCTGACATGAAATATACATTGAAAGACACAAGCTGTTCCAAATCTCGACCTATTCCTCGTCTACAATTTCCTTTCTTACTAAACATAATAGATGGAAAAATTAACTCGTACCGATTTAGTGACCTGGTGAGGTCCTACAGAGTTTTCATTACAGTATTTTCTGCACTGATTATATGAAAATAGTTATCCCGGTAACGTATATTGCCATGAAACATTCTCACTGTACCTGTTGATCTCCGAGAGCATACCGTTTACGTTATTTGGGTGGGGGTGGGTGGGAGGGAATTCTTTTCAATTTTTTTTTCAAGATAACTAAAACCTTCACCAATAACTGTCACTGTCGTTTACGAGTATGTCGGTCTGGGTAATTCTCAGAGGACTGAATATACTTGGACAATCATTGCAACCAGAGATGTGATAGAGAGAGAGAGAGAGAGAGAGAGAGAGAGAGAGACAGCGAAAAAAAATGGAGTGAAAAAACAGAAAGAGAAGTGAGTAAAGGTGGTCGACTAGCATACATCATACAAAAAATTAATGACTCGACTATAAACATTTATGTTAAATGTTCTCGCATAAATCTACCTGTATAACATGTCATTCAATTTACATAAAGCTGACGGTTTATATTATAATTGTATATTTACTGTTTGTTAAAACATGTAATATATTATCTTCCTCTCTCTTTCTGGCGTTCACCATGTGGCTACTAAGAAAATGGATAGACCTCTTCTTAAAACGACGTTAATTGAGCGTAGGTGCGTTGTGTGTGGTTTATTTGTGCCTTTCGGCCCAACACATCCGACTTCAGCACAGCATTTTTAGTACCGGGTTGCCTTTCTTCTTCGATCCCTACTCGCTTGACCAGACCAGACTATTTAGTCTGTTACTAGAGGTACCGTAAAAAGTTGGAGTAGGAGTTTCACAGCCTGTTGACCTGTCTTGGTCCCTTATAGCATTGCTACCACTTGAACCGCTCTTGGCGATAGGACACACTGGTTCCTCCAGAACTTTATGATGGAGACACGTCAGAGGAACAATGCTGGTAAAGTTTTAATGCATTAAACCTCATTATATAGTAGAACATCTATTGATTTATAATGAATCATAGTGTCAGATCTGATGAGTCATGGTTAATGCCATAAGAGCTCAGGCCGTCGTGTACTATGATTTTCAAAATGAGGATACGAGGATTTCGGAAGACACACAATTTATTAACGAAATCTGTTGTAATAATGCACTATATATTCAGTTAGGAAACTCATTGTAAAGGACTAATTATGAGGAGTTATTTGTCCATAATGTTGCCGCGCATTTTGTATATTGATTTTTAAATTTAACGCGAAATAAAATAAAATGATGACCTCATGGGACGCACAAAGATGGAAGCTGTTCACGTTCGTGCCATTGTGTAAACAATGTTTTCTTTGAACAGAGGCCAGTGGTGAGGAGTGTAGAACACTCCAAGGTATGAAGACAGCTTCACAAGGGAGGAACACAACACAATACTGACGTTTCGGCCAGGGGTTTTTTTCAGAGTTCAAGGACAACGAAAACAAACGATGAAACACAATTATCTAAAAATACATGATCAGAAGAAGAGGATAGAAAAGAAAAAAGTAGGATGATGAAAAAATAAAAAAAGAAGAGAGCTAAGATAAGAATATAGAAAGAATATGAGAATATTCTTAAAATAATTAAAATATAAAATACAGAATCACTTAGCTTGAACGACTGGTTAATCCGCCGGGAACCAAACGAAAGAATGACTACAAAAGGACCTCCCGAGGCAGGGAAAATGGAAACGAGGCTATGACTGACCAGAGTTCATATACCTGAAGAAAAAACTAGAAACCCAAACAACAGCTTCTACAGCTAATGTCGTACAAGAAAAAAAAGGGGGGGGGATATAAGGTAACAAGAAATAACGGGGCCTAACAAGAGGGGGGGGGGAAGAGAAATGAAAAGGACTAAGAGAGTCCGGAATGGGGAATATGAGGAGAGGAAGTGAAAGAAAGAAGGAACGAAAGAAGTAGGGCCCAGCGAGGAAAAGAAGTAGGGAACGGAGAGACTCAGGAGGATACTAGGAATATATATACAAAGAGGAGTATACATCAGAGGAGGACAGGTAAAAGATAGGATGAGAATCGGAGGGGATACACAGAGAATAATACGCTGGCAGGAGTGCCTGGAGAGGAAAGGAAGAGGGGAAACGGAGAAAGCGATGAGGAGGAGAAGGATAAAAAGGTAATACGCAGAAAGGAAAAAGAAGAGGGAGGGGGAGATGGAAGGGTACAGAAGGATAGGGGTGAAGACAAGGAGCAGATGAGCATACATGTGAGATAAGAAGAAGAGTAGGGGTGGGAGAAGGGTACAGAGGAAGATGGGTCCTCAGAGGGACTGGGATACATTGATGCCACGAGGGGTGAGGCAACCCCAGCAAGCGATCAGACGGTGCTCAAGAGTGAGACGACTATGGTGATCCGAAGAGCATGATACTAAGCCCGTGACCCAGACATCGGCTATACCGTGATGGCCACTCGAGTTAAAGTGGGCAGCTGCAGGAGTGCCAGCTTCTCGGGTGATGTCGTATAAATGTTCTCGGCACCTATCTCCGATCCGACGACCAGATTGACCGATGTAGGTTAACTTGCATCTCTTGCAGATGATGGCATAAATGATATTACGCGATGTGCAAGTGAATCCCTCTCTGATCTTGAAAGGACCATTAGGAAAGAGAACAGTGTCCGTCTGGAGAACGTGGTCACAGGTTTTGCACACTCTGCGGTTGCAGCGAATAGTACCTCTATGGCTAGGGAGGGAAGCTGGAAGACGACCTCTGACAAGAAAGTCGCGGAGGTTACGGTCACGTCTAAAGGCCACCAGTGGTGGGTCAGGAAAGAGCAGACGAGTAGTAGGGTCAGATCGGAGAATAGGGAGGTAGCGATGAATCGTCCTAATCACAGCGTAATGGTGAGGGTGATAGGTGAGGGCGAGTACTACTCTATCCAAGGGGGGATGAGTAGAAGGGGTAAGAGCAGATTGACGAGAAGTGTGGAGAACTCGACGCAGGGCCGGGAGGAGAGCTGATTCAGGATAGAGGCGTTGGCGGAAGAAGTCAAGCATAAGGTGGGCATTGTGAAGGAAATCTTCATTGTCTTGGCAAAGGCGACGAAGTCTGAGCAGCTGGGAATATGGAAGTGAGTTCTTACAAGAAGTAGGATGAGAGGAGTCGTAGCGGAGGAAACTGTGGGAATCAGTGGTCTTGTAGAAGACCGAGGTAAGAAGATGAGAGGTGCCCAAGGAGACTGAGATATCAAGAAAAGATACGGAGGAGGTAGAGATGTGGTAGGTGATGCGGATAGAGGCGTGGAAATGACCAACATACTCGATGAAGCGGGAGATCTCATCCTCTGGAAGGTCAGACAGACCAATGCAATCATCGATGTACCTACGATACATAAGGGGAAGAAGGCCCTGGTAGGTATGGAAGATTTGGTGCTCTCGATAACCCATGAAGAGACAAGCATAGCTAGGGCCCATTTTAGTGCCCATAGCTACACCGCTGATCTGGGTAAAGAAGTTGCCATTGAACTCAAAAGAGTTGAGGTTCAAGACTAATTCCGCCAGACGGAGGAGGACGACAGTAGCAATAGAAGGTTGGATCCTACGATCCAGGAAAAACTGGAGAGCTAGAAGGCCGTCGGAGTGGGGAATAGAAGTATAAAGAGAGCAGACATCCATAACGAAGAGGCGGTAATGGCGATCAGGAAGGAGGGAGATAGAGGAGAAGATATGGAGGGCGTCGTTAGTGTCTTTAACAAAAAAAGGTAGACCCATAACTATGGGTTGAAAGACACTATCAAGGAAGTCGGAAATGAGGACTGTAGGACATGCGATGGAAGAGACAATAGGTCGTCCAGGAGAGTCAAGTTTATGTATTTTGGGCAGCATATAGAAAGAGGGTTTGCCCAAACAATGATCAGGAAGGATCATACGGGAGGAGCTAGAGGGAAGTAGCCCTTCCTTGATGAACCGGAGGATCGTACGACGCACTACGGCGTTGTTGGAGACAGTGGTGTCCTCGGTAGTGGGGAGGTAGAAAGTAGGGTCAGATAATTGTTTATCCCCTTCCCGGATATAGAGATTCTTCCTCCAGACGACCACCGAGCCTCCCTTGTCAGCCGGCTTGATGACAATGTCATCGCGTCGGCGAAGGTTTTGAAAGGCTTTATATTCATCACTACTTAAATTGGAGCGTCGAAGTCTAAGAGGACGGAGTGACATAATCTCCCCGAGAGTACTCTTGATGAAAAGGTCCAAAGCCTGAGAGTCTCCCGGGGAGGGAGTCCAGTCAGATTTACGTGAGGAGAAGCGGGCAAATATGTCAGTAGGAGGAGGTAAAGAGGAAGGGTTCGGATGAAGAAAGTGATAGAGTTTGAGACGTAATCGTCTATGATACTCCTGTAAGTCCCGTAAGAGGGAAAATGAGTCACTCGAGGTGCGAACGGGGACAAACTTAAGACCCTTGCTGAGAAGAGAGCGCTCGTGGTCAGAAAGGGACAGATCAGGGGGAATACAGACAACAAGGGAGCTCGAGTCAGGGGCAGTGGGGGAGGAGAAGGTGAGGGGGGAGGAGGACGAAGGTTGGAGAGTTTACGTTTATGCTGGGAGACAGAAAGTCATACAAAGAATTATTATGGTGGTGGATGGTGTAGCGGATGAAGCGCAAAGTGCCAGGAAAGTTAGAGGTAAGGAGCTGGAGTTGGGATAGGAGGTGATGTTGCCGGGTAGTAAGGTGGGCAATAAGACGGGAGTGGCTATAAGAGACGAGACGGATACGTTTGAAGCCATGCTGGAGTTCAAGGTGCTGCAGTTGGCGGCGAAGATAGTTAGAGAGGTGGGGTTGGCCAACCTGAGGTGAGAAGTGGGAACGGAACCCACATGGGAGAATTTTACGATGGAGGCAGTTATTCAAGAAGTTCAGATGACAGGTAAATCTAGTCTTCTTAAGGGTAGTGAAAGCAAAGTCCTTGGAGATGTTGATAAGATCTGGGGGTAGGGTGGAGAATGAGGCGATGATGGAGCGACGGATGGAATGAGATAGATGTCTGAGGGAGGGCATAGTAGAAGGATCAGGGGGGATCTAGAAGAGAAGTAGGAGATAAGCCTGATCGAACAAGAGAGGGAGGAAGGACAAGCGAAGGTAAGAGAGGTCGAAGAGCGAGAGAGGGAGGGTAAGAAATAAGGAGAATAGGAAGTAAAGTATGAGAGGAGAGGGTAGGAAGGTACAAAGAAGTGGTAGCAATCGTATCGCTGTGTGCATGTCTGTGTTAGTCACATCTCATATCTTTGTGTGTGCATGTCTGTGTTAGTCACCTCTAGTTCACTCGGGCAGATGGTGCTCGTAAACCTGGAGGGCTGACCATCTAAGGGCAGAATCCCCCTACAGAAAAGATCATCTGTTGTCTTGCAGGAAGATTGGGGAAAATCAAAGGCTAAGGAAAGCAAACCTGAATAAAATGCTGGCTGACATCGGATGCACTGGGCCACTGGCGCAGAACACAGTGCAACGTTTTAACGGGTGTTCAATCAGAGTGGATCTGGCGGACTCTAATTGTGATGTTCTGTCTGTGGGGGCGATCAACATACTTAACCTGACGGCTGACTTCATGTGAGGGTCTGGAATCCTGCTCTGATTGAGCCCTGATCGCAGAGAGAGAGAGAGAGAGAGAGAGAGAGAGAGAGAGAGAGAGAGAGAGAAATATAACATATTATAATATATAGTATAGGCCCTCATATTCATGACACAGATATATTAAATACTGTTAAGAGTTTAAACTGCTTGGCCAATCGCTATCCGTGAGTGTGTTAAACTTTCAGGGAAATTGATCATAAACGCGTGGTTTGCTGCATAAATTTCAGTGAACGTGAATTAGCGAAAGAACCTAAACATAGCTGAGTTAGCCTTGTGCTCTAGCGTTTGTTTTCTCGTGGGATGGCGCTGTGCCGAGAAGTACGGGTTCGATCTTGCTTCGGACCATCTATTGTTCTTTGTTTTTTTTTGTGTGTTGTTGCTTGTTTGTGATTTTTTTTTCGTGTGCTGTAAACAAACGTCTTCATATGAAATCATTGACTCTAGTAAGCCTGCTGAACCAAATCAAGCCAAATTAGATTGTGTAGGTCTGGTAAGCCTACTGAAACAAATCAAGCTAGACTAGATTTTGTAGCTCTGGTAGGACTCATCAACAACATTGAGTGGCGTCTCCGCATCAAAGGTTGGCTACCATGGAGCGTCATTCCTCTTGTTTTGATGGTGCAGGTTGACATGGGCTGACTTGTCCATCTTTTGATGTTACTCGTCCATGTTAGCCTTGGTCTGCCTCTTTTACCCTGTATTTTCCCCTCTAAGATTACTTTTAGTAGGCTGGTGTGTCTTTTAACATGCCCCAAAAATCGTATTTGTCTTGTTTGAATTGCATTTCTGCTTCTTCTTCCACTTCTGCGATCATGGCTCATTCAGAGTAGGATTCCGGAGTTTCTTATGAAGGCAGCTGTATGTTTAAGTGATTCGGTTGCCCCGTTTGAATTGCATTTAGTAGTTCTCTTTTCATTTTTAGTTTTTTTAAGATATCATCGTTTGTTTTCTTTTCTTTCAGTTCAATTCTACCTATTCTTCTATATATCTACATTTCAAAAGCTTCAATTTTCTCTTCTGTTTTCTGTTCTAATGTCTATGTTTCTGCACCATACAGTAAATGTTGAGAAGATATAACACTTTGCTATTCTTAGTTTTAGCCCTATTGTTATTTGTTTTTATGTTAGTATAGTTTTTATGACATTAAAATTATTTTTTTGCCTTTCCTATTCTTTTGTTTATTTCAATTTTACATTTTCCATCACTGGTTATAGTATGTCCAAGGTAGTTGTAGTTCTGAACTGTCTCCAGGTCTGTTCCTTTAATTTTGATATCCACTTATAGGTTTTGAGTATTTTCTTTGCTTATGATCATAGTATTAGTCTTTTTGATATTCATATCTAATCCATATTTTTTGCTTATCATGTTTATTTAATTAAATAATTGTTGTAGATCTTTAGGATTTTTCTTGTAGTACAATATCATCAGCATATCTTAGGTTATTGATTATCTTTCCATTAATGTTTAGGCCTGGAATCTCTGTGATGTTTTTAAAGATTTGCTCATTGTATAGATTGAACAAACTTGGTTATAGGATGCGTCCTTGTCTTACTCATCTTGTTATATCAATGGGTGTAGAGTTCTCTTTGTTATATTTGATTATTGCTGTTTGCTCCCAATTTAAATTACATATTAGTCATATGTCTATGTCAACTAGTAGTATATCTTTTAGGCATTCTATAATATTATATAATTAATTTAAAATATAAAATTAATTATAAATATATTATAATATTAATTATATAATGTTATATAATTCTATCAAAAGCTTTGCTGTAGTCTATGAAGTAGACATATATTGGTTTGTTTACTTCTTAGAATATGGCTTCTTTTGTCCCACTATTTTTCCTAAATCCAAATTTCTGGTCATCTAATTCAGTATTTATTTTATTCTGAATCCTTTCATGTACAACTTTTAGCAAGATTTGTGTAGGCTCATTAGGCTTATTGTTCTAAAGTCACTGCATTCAACTGCACCTTTCTTTTTAGGCAATGCAATGAACGTTGATGTTTTTTTGTTCATTTGGTATGTATCCTGTATGGTATATGTCGTAGCATAAGTCTTTGATCACTTCAATGCCAAAGTTTTCTAGTGTCTGTATCAACTCTATTCATATGCTGTCAGGCCCTGCTGCTTTTTTCCTTTTTTATTTTTTGTGTAGCTTTTTTCTATTTCATTTTACGTTTCATGGGTCTAAAATAATTGAATGCGTTAAACACAACTTCTGTGCTTCATGGTTATCTTTTTTTGCAAGTAACTCTATAATTAAAATTCATACTTACCGAGATAGTGACAGAAAGAAAGAGAGCGAAAAGAGGGGGGGAGGAGTAAGGCAGTAGTTTGCCAAGAAGGGGGGGGGGGGTCGATTTTTTTACCTTCTTCGATTGCCTATTAATAACGGATTGTGCCACACCATGTTTTGCGTCAGTCTTCAACACGTGCTTCATAACCATTATTCCTTGCCCTGTTTGCGAAGTAGCAACTTTGTTCAGTACGAGTTGTCTCTCACAATTCAGCAGCCTTACCACACCTATCCAGTTTATTCTACATTGATTTGGTTTTAGCAAGCTTACCTGAAATAAAGTGAAAAAAAAAGGTAAAGTACCCCCGTCACGTCAAGTGGGGTATAGGGAATATGGTGTTAGTGTTATTTGTACTTGGAGCAAACAGCAATAATAAAATATAACAAGGAGAACTCTACACCTATTGATATAAAAAGAGGAGTAAGACAAGGAAGCATCCTATCACTAAGTTTGTTCAATCTATACTCTGAGCAAATCTTTAAAAACATCACAGAGAAGCCAGGCCTAAACTATAATGTAAAGATAATGAATAATCAGATAATATGCTGATGATACTGTACTACTAGCAGAAAATCCTAAAGATCTACAACAATTATTTAATTAAATAAACATGACAAGCAAAAAATATGGACTAGATATGAATATCAAAATGACTAAAGCTATGATCATAAACAAAGAAAATTCTTAAGACCTATAATTAAATATCAAAGTTGAAGGAATACATCTGGAGACAGTTCAGAGCTACAACTATCTGTAACATACTATAACTAGTGATGGAAAATGTAAAATTGAAATAAACAAAAGAATAGTTATGGCAAAAAGTAATTTTAATGCCATGAAAAATGATCTAATACCAAAACAAATAACACCAGGGCTAAAACTAAGAGTAGCAAAATGTTACATCATCTCAATATTCCTGTATGGTGCAGAAACATGGACATTAGTCAGAACAGATAACAGAACAGAAAATTGACGCCTTTGAAATGTGGATCTATAGAAGAATAGGTAGAATTGGATGGAAAGAAATGAAAACAAACGATGAAGTTTTAAAACAACTAAAAATGAAAAGAGAACTACTAAGCACAATTAGAACAAGACTACACCAAAGCTTTTGATAGAGTACACCACAAACAACTTATAGAATGCCTAAAAGAGATACATCTAGATGACATGGATATACGACTAATATGCAATCTATACTGGGAGCAAACAGCAATAATAAAATATAACAAAGAGTTCTCTACACCCATTGATATAAAAAGAGGAGTAAGACAAGGATGCATCCTATCACCAAGCTTGTTCAATCTATACACTGAGCAAATCTTTAAAAACATCATAGAGATGCCAGGCCTACAAATTAATGGAAAGATAATCAATAACCTAAGATATGCTGACGATACTGTACTACTAGCAGAAAATCCTAAAGACCTACAACAATTACTTAATGAAATAAACACGACAAGCAAAAAATATGGACTAGATATGAATATCAAAAAGACTAAAACTATGATCATAAACAAAGAAAATACCCAAAACCCACAAGTGGATATCAAAATTGAAGGAATAGACCTTGAGACAGTTCAAAACTATAACTACCTTGGACATACTATAACCAGTGATGGAAAATGTACAACTGAAATAAACAAAAGAATAGGAATGGCAAAAAGTAATTTTAATGTCATGAAGGACATACTAACATCAAAACAAATAACACCAGAGCTAAAACTAAGAATAGCAAAATGTTACATCTTCTCAATATTCCTATATGGTGCTGAAACATGGACATTAGACAAGAAAACAGAACAGAGAATTGAAGCCTTTGAAATGTGGATATATAGAAGAATAGGTAGAATTGGATGGAAGGAAAAGAAAACAAATGACAAAGTCTTAAAACAACTAAAAATGAAAAGAGAACTTCTGAACACAATTAGAACAAGACAAATGCGATTCTTAGGCCATGTTAAAAGACACAACAGCCTACTGAAAGTGATCCTGGAGGGGAAAATACAAGGTAAAAGAGGCAGAGGCAGACCAAGATTAACATGGACGAGTAACATCAAAAGATGGACAAATCAACCGATGACAACCTGCACCATCAAAGCAAGAGATAGAGCAAAATGGCGCTCCATGGTAGCCAACCTTCGTTGCGGAGACGGCACTCAATGATGATGATGAGAACAAGACAAATGAATTTTTTGGGCATGTTAAAAGACACAACAGCCTAATAAAAGTAATATTGGAAGGGAAAATACAAGGTAAAAGAGGCAGAGGCAGACTAACATGAACAAGTAACATCAAAGGATGGACAAGTCAACCTATGACAATCTGCACCATCAAAGCAAGAGACAGAGTGGAATAGCGCTCAATGGTAGCTAACATTCAATGATGATGATGATGATGGTGTTAGTGACCATAAATTTTACAGACCTTCGGTACATTATTTTTTGGGGGGCAATGTGGTCGGTATTACGCCCGTGCCGCTTTACTTTCCCAAAAAAAATCCGCTACTCATTAAAGGCTCGGTAAACCCGGAAACCGTCGACTGGTATCGAACCCTACCTCTTTTCTTTGTAGTCCAGTTCACTAACCACTGACGTATCGCGGCTCCCTAAGCCTACCTGAAGCATTCAATTTATGTCACATTGATTTTGTTTAGCACGCTTACCAGAACTATCCAGTTGAATCTACCTTCATTTGGTTTGGCAGGCTTACCAGAACTATCCAATTAATTCTACCCAAATTTTATTTGGCAGGTTTACAAGAACTATTCAATTTAGTATACCTTGATTTAGTCAGGCAGCCACTATTCATTTTATTGTGCATTGTTCTTGTTTAATAGGCATACCAGAAGTACCCAGTATATTGTACCGAGCTTTGATTCAGCAGTTCTACCAGAACTACCCAGTTTAGTCTAGCATGATTTTTGTTCAGCAGCCCTACAAAAATTACCTTATTCAGTCTAGCTTGATTTGGTTCAGCAGTCCTACCAGAGCTATATAATCTAGTCCAGCTTGATTTAGTTCAGCAGTCCTACCAGAGATATATAATCTAGTCCAGCTTGATTTGGTTCATCAGTCCTACCAGAGATATATAATCTAGTCCAGCTTGATTTGGTTCAGCAGTCCTACCTTCAGCAGTCACTTATTCTGGATGACGTCCTTATGTGGACAGTGTTTTCCGTTACAGCGTGTGTTGTTTCGAAATACGCCGGTTACACGCTGTGTGCTTCTTGGATTTAATGTTCTGTTCATGTCTGTTGTGGCTGTTTAACTTCTGATAGGCTGATGGACGGTGGGAATTTTCGTTAAGTGGATATTTATCTTCTTTTCATTCGAGATAGACCTATCTTTCACTGTCGCTCTGGGCAAACGGGAATGTCCATCCCGAATTGTACCTAGTGAAGGTCTATGACGGTGGGCGGGGCGGAAGAATCAGCAATGATCAACGGCCCAGAAAGCGAAAACAGCAAAGTTTTGGTACACAAGAGAGATATTCGGGACACGAAAGACGAATTTGCCTGACCGTCGTGAAAGAGATTGGAGCTTCATCCCGTACTATTCCAGAGAAAGCCGTGGAGAGGAATTCTAAATCATGTCAGAGGAAAGATCTAAAAATAAATACATGGAATGTTAGGACTCAGTACCAAGAAGGAAAATTTGAAAATCTTAATCAAGATGCAGACCGACTAAACATAGATATTTTAGTCATATCAAAGACAAGATGGAAAGAATGTGGGTACATAGAGACGAAAAATATACATTTATATATTCAGGCAACACAACAGAACATCAAAGAGGGGTAGGAATACAAATAAATATAGAGCTACAAAAATATATAAGTATCCACTGGACATACAATGATAGGATTATACTACTCAAAATAAAAGCAAAACCATTCGATATAGCAATAATACAATGATTTTAAAACAAGTATTATTATTACTATTGATGATGATGATGATGTTAGTGACCATAAATTTTGCTGACCTTCGGTCTGGTCTAATGTCCATGTTTCTAATACCTGTTTTGTAGAACTACAAAACATGTTCTACAGGATTGTCCCTAGTACACAGACCTGAGAAGAGCAATGTGGTCTACACCCACCTCCATGGAAGAGAAACTATATGGGCCCATCGAATCACTTAAACAGACAGCTGACTTCATAGAGAGTCTGGAATCCTACTCTGATTGAGTCTTGATCGCAGAGAGGGAGAGGGAGAGAGAGAGAGAGATAATACAGACATACGTACCTACCCAAGACTACGCAGATGAACAAATAGAGGCATAGGGGAGAGTGGGGAGAAATGGACATGTGGGAGAATTGGACCCCCTCCTTTATCTCAAAAACTAATGGTCCATATTAATTTGGACCATAATGAAAAAACACTAACAGTATGAGATCATTTCTAGGAACAACATCCGGTTTCTTTAAGCCCGCGTGAATTTTCACAATTCGTGATCATATTTTTAGCAAGGAAAAAGTTGGGACTTTGAAGTCACATTGCAAGCTAAATTTTTGTTGCTGTTTTTCTGACTGCACGGTAAGTTATTTTATATACAGAATTACTATTTTCCTACGTAAATAATGTTCTTTATGCCAAAAATTATGAAATTTTAGAGTTTATGTGATTTTTTTCTATTTGAATATCTGTGGGGAGAAATGGACCGTCATTGGACCATTTCTCCCCACACTGACACATGAAACGGTTTCAGTATTGCATTATACATTAATCACAAATTATTTAAAAATCTGTTTAAACAAAATCTGTTCAATTTGTTTAAACAATTGAAGAAATACATTGAAACTATATGAAACTTTCAATCTAAGCCTTTTTTATATGTTTTCTTTCCAGTCAAAACATGCCCCGTGTTTACCAGAGGAAAACAGATCAAGGAAAAGTACCAGAGTCCATTATGAGAGCTGCAGTCACTGCCGTTACAGATGGCATGCCTGTTAGACAAGCCTCCAGGGAATATGCAATAGCCCGTACAACACTGCTAAACAATATTAAAAAGTCAAAATTGTCGGTAATGAGACTCACTCCAAATTATCAGCACAGTCAGATTTTTAATCATGAGCAGGAAGAGAGTCTGGCCAATTATCTTGATATGTGTTCCAAAATGTTTCACGGACTAACTCCAAAAAATGTTCGTACTCTTGCCTTTGAAATGGCAACATTAAATCGTTTGAAATGTCCACAAACGTGGAGTGAAAACTCAATGGCAGGTAGAGAATGGCTTTATGGCTTTCTGAGGCGACATCAAAAATTGTCAATAAGACAGCCAGAAGCAACATCATTGGCACGAGCAACTGCATTTAACAGACACAATGTTGCAACATTTTTTAAATTACTACAAGTCTCTTATACAACTCTGAATGTAAGTGGGGCTCAGATTTACAATCTTGATGAAACAGGTGTGACAACAGTACAAAATGTTCCTAGAGTCATTGCACCACGTGGTACCAAACAGGTTGGGCAAATTACATCAAGAGAGCGAGGTGAACTTGTCACAATGTGCTGCATTGTTTCTGCTACTGGAGACAGCTTGCCACCAGTGTTTGTGTTTCCAAGAAAATGTTTTAAACACTTTATGTTAAATGGAGCGCCTGAAGGCTCTTTAGGACTTACCCACTCTTCAGGCTGGATGACAAGTGAAAATTTTTTGAAAGTGGTTGAACATATTATAAAATGTGTTAGACCTTCAGAGACATATCCCATTATTGTGATTATGGATAATCACGAAAGTCATATTTCATTTCCCGCTCTGGAGTTGGCAAAGCAGAACAATATTCATGTCATCACTCTTCCACCACATTTGATAACATACAATTGTATTAATTGATTTTCATGGACTATTTCTCCTACCTATGGTCCATTTCTCCCCTTCATCAGTTCCATTTCTCCCCATATGCGGTCCATTTCACCCCACTATGGTATCATTGTTTCAAATGTATATTTCATAAAAAGTGTTAATGTTTAACCATTCTTTGAAGACTATATTTTGAAATAAATGGATATTTCACTCAGCGATATGAATAACATCGCAGAATTATTATTATTTATAGAGATATACCGATTTTGGTGAGAAATGAAAAATGATGGTCCATTTCTCCCCACTCTCCCCTACTATGAAGATCTACATAAAGATATGAAGCAAGTGAAATCTTCGGACATCTTGATTGTAATTGGTGATATGAATGTTAAAGTAGGAAAAGGTAGATATAAGACCGTTATAGAAAATCATGGTTTAGGAAAAAGTCGGAAAAAGATTAATACAATTCTGTGACGAAAACAGATTGATAATATGTAGCACCTACTTTGAGCAGTAGAATAGGAAACTATGCCCTGGAGATAAAAAAAAGGGGGAGTCAGAGAGACCATATAATGATAAAATATAGGTTCCGTAATAGTGTTTAAAAAGCCGAAAACTATCCAGGAGCAGATATTAACTCAGATGATAATCCTGTAATGATTAAAATGAAAATCAAACTATAGAAAAACAAGCAAAAGACTAATTGATCAACAATACCACTAGATATACCAGCGTTAAATCAAAAAAGATATTAAAGATACTAATACATTGGTTATTGGTTATTGGTTATGGAAGGCCTCGGTTTCACAGCAAACGAATTACAATCCATAATTGCTCAACCGCCCGTGCCAGTGGAATCATCCGAATTACTAACTCATCTCCCAAACAAAGAAAGGTAACTGTAGTCCCCATCGCAGCAGTCCCAGCACACGCCAAAAGACATAAGGCGAAACCGCGCAGAAAGTGAACACAGCCAACTGATCCCTGTCATACGATATCATCATTCATCGTAAACAAGCGGGTTATCGAAGCAGGATCAAAACGGATGAGACACACAGCTCACGGTGTGCACAGAGCACTTAACTCAGTAGCTCCTGCAACAAGCCGGACTTGGAATATGAGGAAACTGCAAGAAGGAACACTTTTCAGACATAGCCTTCAATGGTTCCTGCCGCCTATCCACCATATACCATGGGAGTTCACGTCATCCCGAAAATTATGATCGTCATAGCACTTGATGATGTTAGGCCGACATTGATGACTCCAATTCCAAACATATAGACACACAGTGGTGGTAAGTTATCATTTCCAATCCAACAGAAGCCACATGACTTGTAGTTAGTAAAACCACAGAGAGAATATGATTTTGTGACCTTCACTGATTCACTCTTAGATGTGAATGTGTAGTTTACACAAGAGGAGAAGTTTTCAACTACAGTGATCCCATTTAAGGCAATTCTGGGATAGCAAGGCAAGTCTCCTTTATAGCAGCAGAACTTGATGTTCTGCGCTCCCTTCTTGTACCTGCCGCCACACGATTCTGATGTCTCATTAACTTGGACATCATTCAAGAACAATGTCAGATTAACATTCCATTGATATGGCTCTGCTGATGAAATGCTTGGTGCAACAGTTGTATCAATCATACAGGAGGCTACTGGTCTGTGGTCATTAATATCACAGACGGCACATGATGTTGTTATATTCAGTATTTCTTTCTGGGTGTAAATATGTGGCACACACATGGAGAGTGGTTTGTGGTCACAGTAATCCAATTAAAGGCAATTCTAGGGTAGCATGGTATAGCTGTTTGAGAACAGCACAATCCTGTGATGTTTTCTGTGTTCGCTATAAAGCTGCTGCTGCTACACAATCCTGACCAATTATAGGTGTGGACATTATTCACTTGCAATGACAAAACTGCATTGTTTACATCATAAACCTCTGGAAGCGAATCATTTATGGGACTAATAGTACAGTTTATTCTTCCTCGGTATCACAGCAAACGAATTAAAATCCATAAATCCATAAAATCCAAAACCGCACGTGCCAGTGGAATCATCCGAATTACTAACTCATCTCCCAAACAAAGAAAGGTAACTGTAGTCCCCATCGTAGCAGTCTCAGCACACGCCAAAATACATAAGGCGAAACCTTATACATTACAAGTAAAGAACACATATCAGAAGATACTAGAAGAAGGAATTGAGCAATACAGAAGAGACAACTTCCTGATGAAAAATATCAACCAAATGTCAATACATAAATAAATGCCTACAAGAAACTTGCAAAAAAAAAAAATGAATAACTAACACCATCTTAGGAAAAAAAATGAAAGAAAGGAGATAAGCGAAGAACACAGCCCAATACAGGAAAAAAAATAACGAAATCGCAAAATGTGCAAAAAGGCAAAAGAAGATTGGTTCAGCAAAAGATGTTTAGAAATCGAAACTATGGAAAGTAAACAAAATGTAAGAGGAATGCACAGTAGCATCATCATCATCATGTACCGGGCCTACTGGCGTAGGTGATCATGTCTCTCCACAACTTTCGATCTCGGCAGATATTTATCATTTCTGTTGTTGACCTTCTGCCAAGCCATTCTCTTAAGCTGTCTGTTATTTTTTCTCGTTGCTTCCCTCTATCTCTTCGACCCTCAATTTTTCCAGTTGTTACAATATATTCCAGTTGTTCTCTTCTCATTACATGGCCAAAAAATGATGATTATTTCTTCCTAATATTGGAAATTAGCTCTCTTTTTGTTTTGACCTCTCTCAGAACATCTTCATTACTCTTCTTAGCTGTCCATGGTACTCTCAATATTCTTCTGTAAAACCACATTTCTACAGACTCCAGTGATTTTCTTGTCTGTTGTCCTATTGTCCATGATTCGCATCCATATGTTAAGACTGGCGGTACGTACATTTAAGAACTCTTTTTCTTGTTTCTATTGTCAAAAATGGATTGCATAGTATCTTTCTCATTTTTTGGAAAGCTGCTTTTGTCTGAGCCATTCTGCATCTCACCTCTTTTGTACATCTTCCGTCTGAGGTTAACAAAGTTCCCAAATATTTAAATTCATGTACCTGTTTTAATATTGTTCCACTTGTCTTTATTTTGCACTGAGGTGATGTCTTTTTCTTTGTTTTTACCATTACCTTTTTATTATTACTTTTTGCTATTAAGGCTGAGTCCTCTATTTTTGCTTTCTTTCATTATATTGTCCAACTTCTGCATTAATAACGCAGAATCTGACATGAATACGCTAATTAAACCTTTTGATGGTGACATACCATCAATTATAGATTGATTTGAGCCGGCTCGTCTTGTGGCTAGGCAATGGTGCTGGAAATATTGATTTCTCACGCTGTTTGATGTATTTCGCCGTCTTAATATATTTATCTAGTATGATGTGGTGTATGACCACTTTAGAGCAACGGGTAGATCTTTAAAATACTACGGTAAAGCTGCCCACCAAAAGCCCCATCGACGGTTCATAGGTTTACCGCCATTATAATAGTACTGGACCTAGC
Source organism: Megaustenia siamemsis (assembly GCA_032433765.1). Classification (NCBI taxonomy): domain Eukaryota; kingdom Metazoa; phylum Mollusca; class Gastropoda; order Stylommatophora; family Ariophantidae; genus Megaustenia; species Megaustenia siamemsis. The sequence goes on from JAVIAB010000051.1 coordinate 87,937,348, forward strand.
AGCAAAAGTAGAGAGGCGCGGCATAGTAGGTTCTACTACATAAGGAAACCATTAAAACTACCATTGTTTCTACCATACACAAGTCGAGGGGCATGTTATTGAATAGCCATTATTTCAATACATATCTAACATTCAAACCGCATGATACCCTAAGGTTAATATTTATATCTCTGTTTCTCTCTCTCTCTCGTTTTTCTTTGCCTCATCTCTCCACTGGCTCTAATTCTGTCTCTCTATCTCTCTCTTCTGGCTTGCTCACACCTCTCACCTAACTATATCGTGCGTCTATCCTATCTATCTATCTATCTATCTATCTATCTATCTATCTATCTATCTATCTATCTATCTATCTATCTATCTATCTATCTATCTATCTATCTATCTGCCTGCCTGCCTGTCTGTCTGTCTGTCAGTCTGTCTGTCTGTATGTCCATATATATATATATATATATAGGAGCAGCGATAGCTCAGTGGTTAGTGAACTGGACTACAAAGGACAAGAGGTAGGGTTCGATCCCAACCGACGGCTTCCGGGTTCACCCAGCCTTTAATGGGTACCGGATTTTTTTTCTGGGAAAGTAAAGCGGCACTGGCGTAATACCGACCACATTACCCCAAAATTCATGTGCCGAAGGTCTGTAAAATTTATGATCACTAACACCATATTCCCTATACGCCACTTGTCGTGACGGGGGTACTTTACTTACTTATATATATATATATATATATATATATCCATCCATATATCTATCCATCTGTCTGTCTGTCCCTCCGTCCGCCTGTCCGTTCGTCGGTCCGTCAATATGTCTGTCTGCCTGTCTGATTCTGTTTATCTGTCTGACTATCTAGAATCTTTATTTAAGTTTTATCTCATTTCTACTGCTACTTTTACCTCTATTATGAAGTATTCGTTTTTGTTTCACTCGTTGATTTTCAGCTCTATCGAATTCTAACTCTTGTAATCGGACAAATAAACTCCCTTTCTTCTGAATCTTTTCTCTGTCTTTCTCTCCTCTGGATCTATCTCTTACACTCTCTATTGACGCGTCTTTCATTGGTCCTATCTACCTTGGCACACTTTCTGATGACAATATTTCAATTTTCCTCCTCTCTCTTGTAAATTTTTCATACAATTTTATATATCCCTCTAACAACATTCATTATTTTATTTGTCCCCCCCCCCCTCCTCTCTCTCTCGCTCTCTCTCTCTCTCTCTCTCTCTCTCTCTCTCTCTCTGTGTGTGTCTTTCTCTCCTTCCCTTTAATTCTAGTACCCGAACCCAACAACAGCGAAACTCACCTAAGTCAGCACCACGCAATATCTCCATGCACGTTAGTTACATCATCATAAAATGGTTGTAGATATTAGCGCACCGTAACCAAAGCTCAATTAAAGTAGGGTAGTTATGGGTGAGATCTGGTCTGACTTATCTTGTGACCACACTATTGTATCTGTTACATTCATATGTTGTCAATAAAGGAAAGAAGTACTTAGATTATTTTGTAATGTATTTTGTCATGCATCATCTCTGATCGTATCTATCATGTTGTTTCATATAGATACAATGTGTCTAACAGATTTCAGTTCCGTAGTGGTAGGTTTTCTCATTCTTCTTTATTCTGGAAAAAATGACATTGGCATTGGCATCTCAAAACTCAGGTGAATAATGTATTGTAGAACCCCAGTGGGCATTAGCAGTGATAGGGTCCAATGCTGTGACAAAGTATGCTGCATCATGAGTCAATTTCAGTTATCGGTGAGATCTCATGTCTTACTAGACGTCCCTTGTAATTAATTTTAATCGGAGGTGAGCTTATGAAAAAGATATATAAACCATAGCGTCTTGATATATGGGTGGTAGCAACCAATCATGATTAGTCAGCAGTGTGGTAAAATAGTAGTGTCTTAAGCTGGATGTTGTTTTACTAAACAGTTTTTCTCGTGGCTGAATGTACTAATAATAGATAGACAGATTCGACAGCAGAATGAACAAGATGTATTTCTGGTGCCTGGTCTCATCTCCATTTGGGCACCAAGATGGACGCTTGTTTGCGTTCGAGCCATGACGTAAACAATGTTGACTTTGCTTGTCTCCAACGGTTTGTCTCATTCTGTTAGAGAACATCATGCTGTCTGTTATCACAGCGAGTTGGCGGATTTTTAGAAATGTAACCACGGGTTTGATAATAAATGTTTGTAAACAGTTCGTTAACCATCGTTGTAGATCAAGTCTTTATTCTGCTGGCTTCGTTCGCGGCCTTGGAAGCTAATGACCTAACTTGTGCAGACGGTTGGTTTGGGGCAAATTGTACGTTACAATGTCACTGCTATAATGACTCAGTTTGTGACAAAACTACAGGGACATGCCCAAACAATGACAGTTGTCAACACGAATATTTCGGACCCTAGTGTCAGTACTTTGATCTCGTGTACAAATACGCCCAAAAATCTTAACCTACTTTCCTGTTTGATAACAACGACACCACATGTAATCCGGACACAAATTCTACATCAGATGAGGCAACTCTCAATCAATCTTTGCCGCTCTCCTAGTTTAGGATTTATGTGAATGACTTAACCAATCCGGACAGTTTCACGGTAAAACTAAATGGTTCTGTCTCAAGTAACAATGAATCAAGGTTTGTAGTTATTCAGCACGAGATTGATTGATGTCTTTTCCTCTGGGGCGGGTCTGATTAACAAGTTACGGATTGAAGGGGCGATAGTTGCAAATATCTGCTCCATCTACATTTACAGACACCTATTGTCTGGACGGGCATTCTGGGTCGTTTTGTGAAGTGTGTAGTGGATGTAGCAAAGGCTGCAACGTCATCATCGGTACGTGTCACGGCAACTGTTCACATGGGATCTATTTACACGACTGCTCCAGGTCTTGTCTCAGTGTCTGTCCTTTATGTGAGAAAAAATCCCGAAAATGCCTACAATGTAAACATCCTGGCTATACCTGTAATGGCACTTGGTCCGATGGTAATTTTGGGCTACAGTGCGAACAGACGTGTTCTGATGGCTGTAACATCATATGTGACCCGGAAAGTGCAGACTGTACGTGCAAGGAAACGTACTACGGGTCAGACTGCACTCTCAAATGTCCGGACAACTGTTTCAACGACACTTGTGAACAGTCTACCGGGAACTGTACATGCAAGGGAACGTTCTACGGGTCAGGCTGCACTCTCAAATTTCCGGACAACTGTTTGAAAACAACCTGTGAACAGTTAACTGTGGCCTGCCTCTCGTATGTCGATGATTCCCACGTTAAGAAGTCTGCCGACTACAACAAACCCAAGCATATGGATACCTTTCGTGATCGCTGCTCTTCTACCTCCTCTTCTGCCTCTCTTGAATTGAGCCATGGCTCAATTCTCAGTGTATATTTATGCTAGTCGTAGCTCATATCTTAGTGGGCGTCTGCGATAGCCATGGCTGATATCTTAGTGGGTGTATGTGCTGGCCATGGCTCATATCATAGTGTGTGTCTGGGCTGGCCATGATTTATATCTTAGTGTGTGTCTGTGCAGACCATGGTTCATATCTTAGTGTATATCCGTGCTAGCCATGGCTCATATCTTGGTGGGTGTCTGTGCTAGCCATGGCTCATATCTTAATGTGTTTCTGTGCTAGCCATGGCTCATATCTTAGCTTGTGTGTGTGTGCTAGCCATGGCTTTTATCTTCGTGTGTGTTATGTTAGTCATATCTCATATCTTGATGTGTATCTGTGTTAGTCACATCTCATATCTTGATGTGTGCATGTCCATGTTAGGCATATGCCATATCTTTATGGGTGCATGTCTATGTCAGTCATATCTCATATCTTTGTGTGTATGTCTATGTTAGGCATGTGTCATATCTTTGTGTGTGCATATCCAAGTCAGTCATATCGCATATCTTTGTGTGCATGTCTGTGTTAGTCATGTGTCATATCCTTGCATGCATGTATGTGTTAGTCATATCTCATATCTTGATGTGTGTCAGTGTTAGTCATGCCTCGTATCGCTGTGTGCATGTCTGTCTTAGTCACATCTCATATCTTTGTGTGTGCATGTCTGTGTTAGTCACCTCTAGTGACACGGGCAGATGGTGCTCGTAAACCTGGGAGGGCCGACCATCTAAGGGCAGAATCCCCCTACAGAAAAGATAATTTGCTGCCTTGCAGGAAGATTGGGGACAATCAAAGGCTAAGGAAAGCAAACCTGAATAAAATGATGGCTGTGATTGGATGCACTGGGCCACTGGTGCAGAACACAGTGCAACGTTTTAACGGGTGTTCAATCAGAGTGGATCTGGCAGACTCTAATTGTGATGTTCTGTCTATGGGCGTGATCAACACACTTAACATGACAGCTGACTTCATGTGAGAGTCTGGAATCCTACTCTGATTGAGTCCTGATCGCAGAGAGAGAGAGAGAGAGAGAGATCCATTCTTTTGCGCTTTTTGTCTTTTTACTGTGGCATCACTACTTCCTCGAATATTGAGGTGCCGTATTATATTTTTGTTCTCCTTGTGCTTCGATCTACAGCTAGATTTTCAGTTTCATTCATAGATCGAGATTTCACTCAGGGAAGCCCTGCAAACATCCATATATCTAAGCACAGGCCTACCCCTTTGGTCTCTTCTTATCTCTATTTCTCTCTACAATATTTATTTGGGAATACGATTGTTTGCATTCTTCTAATTCACAGTCACCGAGTCACCGCAGTCTTGGACTTCTGATTGTTGCCATGGAGTGTGGATCCCAGTAAGACGTTGTATAGATTTTTACTTTGGACATATGATGTTCATTATCAAGGCGTATCATGGACAGTAGACAAACAAATGCAAAGACCATTAGAGGCCACAGAGATGGGATTTTTTTCTCAGAAGAATGTTGAAAGTTCCCTGGACAGCTAAAAAGACTAATAAGGAAGTTCTCAAAGAGGCCAATACAAAAAGGCAGCTCCTAAAAAACATCAGAAAGAAACAATCAACATTTTTCGGGCACATTATGAGAAGAGGAAAGTTGGAACACTTGGTTACAACTGGCAAAATAAAAGGAAAGAGAGATCGCGGACAATAAAGAGAGAAAATACTGGATAGTTTGGTGTCATGGCATGGAAAACAGTCAACAACAGAACTGATACGATGCACTGTGGATAGAAGATTGTGGAAGGACATGATCGCCTACGCTAACCGGTATGGCACATGATGATCTGGCGAAGCCAAATAACATAAAAACTGTTTACCCTTTTATCATTCCCGACATAGGTAGTCCTAGTTTCTAATCCATATGACAGTGTACATAGCACACAACTCTGATAACGTAGAATCCTAGACCTGAGTGTTAGCTTGGTGCTGACCTATGTCCATCTTTAGGTTTACCAAATGTTGAAGTTTCTTTTGCGAATTTATCTATTCCTGAGGTGAGATAATGATTGTGACAATCGAAAAAATTTGTCAGCGAAGATGGATTGTTGTTAAAAATATAAGGTTCTCTTTCTAAATGTTTGCATTAATAAAACACCAGCATACTGCTGACAACTTGTATGATTGATATGCTAATTCTTCTTAAATTGTACTACCAGTGAGAAACTGTATAATTAGTAACACGTTATGCTAGTTATTATCACGTGGTGTCTTTGTATGTGATGTTGCATATGTTGCATAAGCTAACATCGTTGACTTTATGTGGCTAATTTGTGATGGAATTACGTTGTTTATTTTTTTGTTTCAAAACAAGCACAGACAAGCAATATAGATACGAACATGTCCGAATACAGTTGGTATCAATAATATCTATAAATCGTAACTTGTTTGCAGAACGATGCAGACATCACAATTAATACCTACCATTACCGATCTTTACAACCAGCTGTGTCTTGCGATGTGCCCATAGTATTTTTAATTCCTCGGTAAGATACTGTTAATAAATCAGAACTTTTTAATATTTAAATATTTAACAAGTCAATTCTAAACCAAGCGTACACAAGGTTCAGCACTCATATAAGCTATGCAAGGCAGATGTCGTTCTATAGTCCGTTGAGAAATTCATAACCACACTTGAATTAGCTTTACGTGATAACCGTTTGTTATTTTGCTTTCAACTTTTGCATGTAATCTTATAATATTGATGTCGTTATAGAAATATTTTTTGCTCTGAGAAATTTGATCTAGTTTAAAAGTTTTCTTCTTTAGGCTATATTAAATTCACCCTGTTCGAATTTGACACCATTTTAGGATATATACATTAATTTGGTGCGGTCGTTCACGTAAAATAGTTTGGCTATTGCAGAAACACTAAGTTCAGGAAAATCCCGTGCACAAAACTGAATTGTTATTGAACGACATGACGCACCACGGCCTGGGCATTAATTACCGAAGGGAAGGCGTATCTTTATTAATTTTGTGAAGACTCAGTAGACAATTTGTTGACTTTAAATACCAACATTTATATCTAAATTACAATGAGTTTGAAATGCAAATTTATAACTACGCAAAAGGTTACTGTTTTACTATATCAGCACTTCCTTAGGGAATTCAAGATGGGACAAAGTGCCTACTGCATCAAATACAAAAGAGCAAATTAGGACATGGCTTGCCAATGAAAATGTCAAATTTGACGACACATATTTAAAACCCGAATTGTTACAACTTGTGAAGAATACGAATAAGAAAAAGGTGTACCATGTTGACAAAATCATTGAGAAATACGGCCACACTAATTGTAACCAATTGAATTCATGTTTGCAAATACACATAACGAACAACACCCACAATTAAGCACTATGTAGATACGCTTGTAGATATTGATCGAGAAGGGGATACGAGCAAAGAAATTAGAATCAGACTGGCTAAAGCAGCAATGTCTTTCAGAATCCTTGAAAAGTTGTGGAAATCAAAACTCATTAGCACAAACACAAAACTTAGGCTATTCAAATCAAATGTACTATCAACCCTTACGTATGCGTGTGAAAGCTGGAAAACAACAAGAGATATAGAAACAAAGTTGAACGCATTCGAAAATAAATGTCTAAGGAAAATACTTGGTATAGAATGGAACGAATTCAAAACAAACGAGGAAATTAGAGAAATCGCCAATCAACCACTAATATCTTCAGTAATAAAGAAAAGACGATGGTCATATGTTGGACATGTGATGAGAAGAGATAATAATCGAATAGCAAAGCAAGCCCTCATATGGGAAACAACAGGTAAAAGAAAAAGAGGAAGACCCAGGGAGACACTGAGAAGAACATTGATGAGAGAGGCAAGAGCAGCAGGAATCGGCTCCCTCAATGAGATAGAACTGCTTGCACAGAACAGAGACAGATGGCGAGATTTGATAAAATATCTTTAAAAGAAAACTGCTAGAACAAAAATTCATATAGGAGAAGGTGTATCTTGGTCTACGCCCTATGGGCCGGTTACGGCTCGAAAGGTCAATAGATAGATAGATACGCTTCTATAGTCCGTTCAGATTCGTTTGCCTAGACATTAATTTATCTTTTTTCAAAAACTTATTGTTCATTTGCATTGATCTTTTGAAGTTAGGTTTAGAATACTAATGTCGCTATAAAAATATTTTTTTATCAAAGAAATGTGATCCAGTTTCAAAGATGCCTTATTTAACCTATATTAAAAAAAAGTTAATCGATATTATAAACACCGGCGGGATTATGTAGATGCTTACATCTCACAGCTGATTCTTTAACATATAGGCATGACCTTCACGGCTGAATGCGCACCGTCCTAAAATAGTTATGTTTCCACTATAAATTTTTATAAAGAAATGTTACATATGAAATGCAGGTAGCAGACATAATGGGTTGTTGCAGAATGCTCATCTCGTTTTCATTTCAAAATCCATAGACAATAGAGACTACCACTCCGAAATGAATGGGCACATATTTAAAGACTGGATCGAGAAAAGTATCCTTCCAATATTAGATCGACCTTCTTGTCTGATAATGGACAATGCTTCATACCATAACGTAGTTAACGTAGAAGATAGAATCCCAACATCATCAAGTACAAAAGATGCAATCAAAACGTGGCTCATAAAAGAACACATACAAGTTAACGACAGCTACTTGAAACCCGAACTGCTTAGCCTTGTAAAACAGACACAACGTACAAAGATATTTAAAATAGACAAGTTAATTCAAGAACATGGCCATAGATGTTTGAGACTACCTCCATATCATGCACACTTAAATCCTATAGAACTAGTTTGGGCAAAAGTTAAAGGACACGTAGCATATACAAATAAAACTTTCAAATTATGCGATGTTGAGACACTTACAAATCAGGCTCTATCAAATATAAATAAAGACTACTGGGTAAAATGTGAGGATCATGTGTTACGACAAGAAGAGGAATATTGGAAAAAGGATGGTTTGTTGTTTGTTCAGCCGAAAGCAGTAATCGACCTATTTGACTCGTCTGATTCTGAATGATCATTACTCTGATTAAGTCTACAGATAAATAGTTTGATTTGCAAAATTTCCTAGTTGATTTGTTAAACAGTTTATTGTTCAAGACCACCCAAGCAATCAAAAATATGTTATAAGCAAACCAACAACCATTACTTTGAATGGAAGCCTGCTTGAGTCAGTACAGAAGTTCAGCTATCTTGGATCCACTATTACAGCCACACTTTCCTTAGATGAGGAACTAAATGTACGTATTTGAAAGGCAGCGACAACATTTGGGAAACTCACACCAAGAGCATGGAACTATATCAAATTGACTCTACGAACAAAAGTTCTGTATATAATTTAAAATTTGTATACTTGCCACCAAGTAAAATTTTATGGACACGCCTATGGGTCATCGTTGCACTAGATTACTGTAAAACATTTCGATTAGGGTAAAAATAATAGTTACATGGGCAAAGATCAAAGGAATTCGCCGCTTTAAGAAAACCGTTATAGCTAGACATCGAGTAACACATATGTTCTCGTGACATGGACATTTTAACACCGTATGCCAAAAATCATGTGAAATCATCAAGAACTTTTTGAATTATAAATCATAACATCTCGGCAAACGATTCTGAACGGACTATAGCAACAACCAACTGTTCTCTCAAAACTGAAAACGTCAATTTCATAAGGCGATTCCATTCTAATATGTGACCATACTACTATAGATAGTAACATAGAAATGTATAACCAATTAAGTGAATGATCCGTGCTCTGTGTTATTTCGTAGATGGTGTCATATTTAGCGTCTCAAACCATATGACGAGCAGATTTTTACTCAAACGGTAGTCTCTAAATGTAACTAATATCTCACTTTGAATGTAGGTGCTCTCATAATTCTGTAACCCTGTCCCATTTGCGTCCCAGGTAACAGGTACATGTTGTAGTTTCATCTACTCAACTTTTTATTGTGGAAATTACATTTGCACGTATATAAACACATGGTAAAAAAAAAATAAGCTTGTAATGGACTTTTCTTTTGTAAACTCAAATGTACTAGAAGAAAAATTATCATCATCATTATCAAGTATCGTGCCTGCTGGCGTATCGTGCCTGATTATGTCTCTCCACAACTTTCGATCTCGACAGTTATTTATAATTTCCGTTGTTGACCTTCTGCCAAGCCATTCTCTTAAGCTATCTGGTATTTTCTCTTTGCTTCCCTCTATCTTTTCGTCACTCGATTTCCAGTTGTCACAATATATTCAATTTGTTCCCTTCTCATAATTTGGCCAAAAATGATGATTGTTTCTTCCTAATATTGGAAATGAGCTGTCTCTTTGCTTTGGCCTCTTTCAGAACGTTTTCATTATTCTTCTTAGCTGTCCTTGGTATTCTCAACATTCTTCTGTAAAACCGAATTGCTATAGCCTATAGTGATTTTCTTCAAGAAAGAAGAAAATTATAGATAGTTTTAAAAAAAAGGCAGGGATTTTGCAGGTTTTTTTTTTATGGGGTTAAGGCAAAGAAATGCAAATGAATGCATAAAAATGCTCCTTACCCCTCATTTGTTTTTATTGTACCCCACTCTCAGACATCTCACTCTTACCGTCTTTTGAGCACCTGTTAGTCTACTGTTCTATTCTTTCTCCTTTGTGTTTGCACACTGACCCCTGTGTGAACTCCTCTGGTTCTGTGTGCCTTTGCGCACATTTCTGCACATTCACGACAGCCACACTCAAGTTACCATTTCCTTTTCATTTTGACATCGGCCTGACACGCAGGATAGACATTTTTAGTTTCTTTAACATATTTCGATTATTTTTGTTTTGGATGTTTCGTTATTAGTTTTACTTACATATCCGTGTTTTTTTTTGTTCCTGCTGAAGGCCTATTGGGCCGAAACGTCGTTTAATCTGTGTCGTCCACTAATCACGTAAAGCTTCTAACATACCATTTTTTTTTTAACCTGCAGAATTTTTTTTTTTAACCTGCAGATTTTTTTTTTACTTGTGAGATGTTGTTAGTCTAACTACTCAACCTTCTGAGTCGTCTCTCATAAGAAACGAGGGAAGTGACGGTGGTTCTCTGCCTGTCTCCCTTGACCATGTTGATGGCTCATGTAACCACCAAAAAATCGAGTGCCTTGGTGGAAGTTGGTCATGGAGACATTTTTCTTGCAGCTACTGGTGAGATTGAGGGTTACTTAGCTGCAATCTCCCAGCAACTTACCAATGTCTCTTGACTCGACGTGTTGTATAGATATGTTTGCTGTTCGTCCCTAGACATTCCATTGTGAACGGAAAATGAACGAGCTGCTAGCTTAGTTGAAATGACTGCGTTGGATGGTGGACGTCTTTTACTCGTGGTTTACTTCAAGGATGAGGTGTCGTTTATTTTAAGGCGACGTGGATCACGTTTCCGATAAATAATCGATAACGGGTTAAATAGATGGGTGAAAACTCACAGTTGTCCTTCCTTAAAACTTGATCTATGTGTTGGTTGAAAGCAAGACTTCGATCAAATTGTATTCCGAAACACCTTATTTTGTGGGTCGACGCGATAGTTTCTGAACCCACTTTTACAACTGTTGTAGGTGTGTTGACAATATGTTTGCTGAGAGAGACCCAAGTTGCAGCCGTCTTCGTCTTGTTTACCAGTGCTCCATTCTCACAACCTCGTCTGAACAATCCGGCAAGTTCAGTTTGGTATTCACACACATCATGTCTCCAATCTCTACATTCGCGATAGACCAAAAAAGATCAGTGTAAGACAGTGTCCTCCTTAAACTCTTAATGGACTCACTTGTTACTTTTAAAAGTGTAGGCGTTAAAATGTAGCTTGTTAATGTCAAATCATTAGACACATGTCACAAAATGGCCGGGCTAGATTGGTCCCGCGTCAAGTTCTCATGTATCCTTTGCCTACGGAGTCCATTGTTAATTACTTTCCTCCTATTTTTTTGTGCATCGCCTGTCAGACTCACACACACAGGGGCTGGTGGTCTTACCGATGATCAACAGGCAATCAAATATAAAGACGATTAGAGCCCACATATGTAGGATTTCTCTGATAATTTTATATAGTTTCCTGGGCAATTAAAAAGACCAAGGAGGAAATTCTCAGAGGCCAACACAAAAATGGAGCTCTTTAGCAACAGCCGAAAGTAACAATCGACATTTTTCGGGCATACCATTTAAAGAGGAAAGTTTTTTTACTTGGATACAAGTGGAAAAATATATGGAAGACGAGATCGTGGACGACAAAGAGAGAAGATAAAAGTGTAGGCGTTAAAAAGTAGTTGGTTAATGTCAGTAGTGAGAGTCGGTTTTTTGGATCAGACTTTGGGTACAAAGGGATATAGCATTACTCCAGGGTGGAGCAACGTGTTCCAGGCATCAGCTGATAATAATGGTTATATAGAGGAACTGCTCCACCCTGGATGATGTAGATAGTGTATATGAGAAGAGGTTGTCAATTGGTAGGTGGAAAGTTAATAATGAGGGTATAGATTCGGGTGTGAGCTGACCTATGGCTCATGAAGTGGTTGGTAGTTGAGGGATAATTGGTTAATGACTCATGTAATGGACATCGCTGCTTCGCGCCATTTTCAACTACCAATAGGGCGAGTGTATGTTGTCCAGCTATAGACCACGCCCACGCCGGAAGCGAAACTACCATACCAGGGACTAGCGTTACGTTAGTTATTTCATAGATATACTGTTCATATATACGTTTAATAATAATACATTAATATTTATTATATCCACGTGTTCGTAAATGGGCCATATTTTACGATAAATATGACAAAATTCAGTAAACAATAAAAATAATTCGGCGAGCTCGATAGTGTTAAAACAATATTCTCCTTTTTTCTAGAGCGAGACGAGTAGTGGTCGATGAACGTACGGATTTTGAGTATTGAATTTTTTGTGTGTCATCTCGCTGCGTCGCTATGCTGGAATTATCGATGTATCACATAGGTTTAAGAAATATATTAAGGTCAAGCTAAGTCCACTAATAGATGAGATCGAGAGTGCACCCCAACGTTCATAGCAGAAACGATAGGTGTAGTACATGTCAGTTGCCTCTCTGATACATTTTATTAGTTATTAATTATTTTTAAACATTTATTAACAGATCACAAAGAAGCATGTGTTCGTGTTCATGTGTGTTTGTGCACAGTAATCAGAGAGTAGACAAAAGGAAAATTCTTCGGAAAACTTAGCTGGCTGAAAAAAAATAATAATTATTGGCGGCGAGGTGCCTATATTCGTGTGTGGTCATAGAACAAGTGGGCGGATAGCTGGGTTTGATGGAGAGGTGTGTGTGTTTGTCTGTGGGTCCTAGAGCAAGTGGACGGTTAGCTGGGTTTGATGGAGAGGTGTCTGTGTTTGTCTGGGGGTCCTAGAGCAAGTGGACGGTTAGCTGGGTTTGATGGAGAGGTGTGTGTGTTTGTCTGTGGGTCCTAGAGCAAGTGGACGGTTAGCTGGGTTTGATGGAGAGGTGTCTGTGTTTGTCTGTGGGTCCTAGACCAAGTGGACGATTAGCTGGGTTTGATGGAGAGGTGTGTGTGTGTGTTTGTGTGATTCAGTATCCAAATAGCGATATAAATATATTTTGAAGTGATGGGTGACTGGCTAGAGTGGTGACTAAGTAGATCGATCAATCCCTCACCCAATATTTCTATACACACTCGTTACATCACTAAAAATAAGGGTTATCAATATTAGCACACCGTAATCAAAACGCTAATAAAATAGGGTAATTATGGGTGCGATCCAGTCTGTCTGGTTTATTACGTGACCACATTATTCAGCTTTCGCATCCATAGGCTGTTAATGAGGAAAAAGTACTAAGAATATTTTTGTCTCATTGTCCCCTACCATTCATCAACACATTCAAACGGACACAAGGAGTCTAACATATTTTATGTTTGAAGTGGTAAGTTTTCTTACTGCTTTGCCTTTATAAACATGTCAATGATAATAACAAATCAAAGATCAGATGAAGAGTTAACGTAGACTGAACTGTAGACAGTTATAATATATGTTTAAGGCTGTGACATATTATGCTCCATCATAAGTCTATGTCGGTCACCGATGCAATCTCATGTTTTATTAAACAGCCTAGGTAATTAATGTTAATCGGAGGTGAGCTTTATGATAAAAAATAAATAAAATAAAACTACAAAACCAGTGACGTCATGACAGACGGGTTGTAGCAACCAATCATAAGTCAGTAGTTTGGTGAAACATTTGTGTCTCATACTGGGTGCTGTCTCACTGGAAAGCGTCGCACGTGGCTGAATTTGCCAATACTGGACAGACAGATCCTTCTACAGAATGAACAAGATGCGTTTTTATTTGTCTTCTGAATCTTATAACAGCACTGTCTCGAAACTTGCTGTGCCATTTTTTTTCTTTTGCTTTCCATGTGCTACGATCAGCAGCCACATTTTCTGTTTCTTTCACTGATAAAAAATTCCCCCACGAAAGCCCTGCAAACATTATTATACCTCAACACTGGTCTGCCCTAATGTCTCGCGCCATCTCTAAGCTTTCCTTACAATATTTTTATTAATATATTTGTATTTACATTCAATTTTATTTTGGTTGTATTTTTTGTTGTTGTTTTATTTTACATTCTTCTCGCGTGACTCACCCACTGTAGTCTCCGATTCCTAAGTAACACCATAATGGACGGGAGTGTGGCTCACTGCAAGACGTTAGCTTGTTACTCTGTCCAGTCTTTAGCTTACAAAGACAACGTACATTTAAAAAATGTATAACCTGTTATTTTTCCCAACATAGGTAGTCCAAAATCATGATCCCATGTAACCACCACACGACGACGAGGCGACATCAACATGGTCAAATGAGAAATTTTTTCTTGGTTTAAGGACACTTGTTGTTCGGTAATGACGCTGGACTAGCGGTGTTGTAAATATCTGTTTGCGATTCGTCACCAGACATTCGGTTGTAACGGGAAAATGACAGATGATAGTTTTGTTGGAATGGTTGAATTGGTTGGTGGTCGTAATATGGCTCGTGATTTTTTTTCGACTCACTCGTGTTTCGCCGGTCATCGCGATAGTTTCTGAATCAACTTGTGGAAGTTTTGAAAGTGTGTTCACAATATCTTTGATCGGAGAGACACAAATTTGAAGTCGTCTTTGTCTGGTTCACCAGTGCTCGATTCTCACATTCTCTTTTGAACAATTGGGTAAGTTCAGTCTACTGATCGTGTACGTACATCGTGTCCACTATCTCTATCTTCGCAGCAGAATAAAAAGTGCCGGTTTTGGGTAGTATGCTATCTATACCTTAGTCGATTCACCTGTTACTTTTAAGAGTGTAGATGTTGAAAAGTAGCGGGTTCATGTCAAATCATTCGACACATGTCACCATCAGACCCCTGGCTAGATTGATTTTGCCACAGATCCTCATGTCTTGTTTGTATACGGCGTTTATACCTACTTGCTTCCCTCTTATTTTTTCGCAAATCGCCTGTCAGAGTCAAGTATACATGAGGGGGCGGTGACATCGCTGGTCAGCAGACAACCAAATGAAAAGCCGTTTAGAGGCCGCATATGTGGCCTTTCTCAGAAGAATTTGAGCGTTCCCTGAATGTTTGAAAACAGTCCAACACAAAAAGAGAGCTCTTAGTCAACAGTCGAAAGTAACAATCGATGTTTTACAGGCACATCATGAAAATAAAAGGAAAGTTCGAATACTTGGTTACAAGTGGCAAAATAACAAAGAATGAAAGATCGTGTTCGATAAAGAGAGAAGATGGAAAACACTCAACAACTGAACTGATAAGTTGCAGTGTGGACAGACAAATGTGGTCGGGTATGATGATTGTCTACGTCCGTTGGTATGGTACACGCTAATCATGGTCTTATAACAATATTCCTCACACCTCGAGGATCATCATGTCTTTTTTCAGGATCGTTAACCGAATTTGACACTCAAGACAGGTATTATCTACCTGGAAGGAGATTTCTACATACCATACCTAGACCGTTCGATGACAACACGGTTTCCGTGATTTACAGGCTCATCATCCTCCAGTCAAAGGGGATGTAAAACATCGAGCTCAATCACAGCCTAGGATATGTTTGACGCGATGATCACCTAGATGTCGAATTTCATTCCAGGAAATCTTACTTAAACATTACAATGAGGGTGAAGGACAGTGTTCAGGTATTTGTCAATGTCAAAGTTCGACATTGATTTCTTCAAGCCTGTCGACAATGCCACCTCGATGACTGGTTTTTCATGGTCGTTAACAATATTTGGCACTTAGGACACGTATCATCTGCTTGGGAGGAGATCTCTACATACCATACCTTGACTCAGAAAAGTCACACACAAAAAAAAAACATGATCTCCAAGAATTACAGACCCATCTGCCTGCTCCCTTATGTAGGAAAGTTGCTGTGGAAGATGATGAATAAAAGGTTGATCTGGTACACAAAAACCAACTTACTCGAACACAGCTAGGGTAGAAACAAAACATACGTTCAGTTGACATATCTCACACAAAACAGAGAGCGTGTCGACACCGGTATCAGTGATGGCGATCTCGTTATTCTGATGACGCGCAAGACTACAACTACATCAACATAAAAAAAAAAGTTTGAACATTTTTTATATATTTTGATATTAAATTTTGCTCGATACCATTAAAACAACATCGACATATGTACGTCACCGACCACGCTTATCATGAAAGGTGACTCGACTAGTTGTTAATAAGAGAGAATGTGGGATGTTGACATTACAAATTGTATTCTTCCGACACCAATACCATCACATATATCACCGACATTACAGCCTAGTGTGTCGACATCTATGACATCTTGAACGATCACACCACGACAGTGTCGACTACAAGAACACCGATAATACATGTAGAGCAGAGACATTACAATCGAGTGTGTGTTGAGGCACATGAGCATGTCAACTGTGCTGATCCTACAATCTCTGATGCGTCGACAAATCTGGGTATGTTCGTATGTTGACACTACAAACTCTGTGAGTGTGTCAACCTCTGTCATAACGAGTCGTACACCAGAGCCACCGACTACAAGTTTTTACCATGTTGTCGGTTGATGGGGAGATACAATCCTTCACATGCTCATCACCGAAAAAAACTGTGTTGTCAGCATCAATAACGACAACATTATCTGTCATGTCAACAGCATGTTCACTCAGCCATCATGATGTTTCGACAACAACGCCATCATCTTTTTTCACATGTGTCACCAACAACACATCCCAATGTTACGACTAGTTCAGTCATTATGGATTCAGCCTTGTTTCTGGACTCATCTGAATATCCAATATTGAAAAGAGCCCAGTTCAACGGCTCCTAAACTATGCATCGTGAAAATAACTCTCAGTGGTAGAAAATAACTCCCAACTAGTTCCAAGATAAGTTCGGATATAAGATAAGAAATGAGGATATGTGGGGGAAAAAGTCTATGCTGATTTTCTGCTAGTGAAAACAGAAAACTATTGGTGATATTTCGTGTGCAAATGCACCTCAACAATCTAAAGAAAAAAAAACATCTAGAAAACCAAAAATGCAGTATCACTACCTGTATCGCTACCACTCACCCATACGGTATCTTTACAGTGCCTCGTTTAATACTAGCGACAATTTACATACGAACTACAGCAGATCCCCATACAGACTCCTTCTATTTCTTCATCGGCGTCAAACAACGAGCTATCACATCGAGTGGAAACTGGATGTTCTGCGAAAAGAGGAAAACTAACAGTTAACGATGACGCTTTAGATATTCTTCCATATGATGTCAGACAGATCTATACTGATAATTGGAGAGCGAGGGTTACAGAACTAGGAGAGCGCCTACATGCACAGTTAGACATTGGTTACATTTAGATACATGTTTTGGTATTTTGGAATGTGATCTACACATTCCCTGACCACCTAAAGGAGCCTTTCAGTGAGATGACTCAACTTTTCTACACAAACAGACAAACAAAACAAAATTATCAACGTCACTTGTAACGCTGTCCTTGAGTTTATGGGAGATTACGCCGTCAAACATATCTTGTTGTTAATCCCCCGTATCACCATATCAATATTTCTAGTTTAACAAGATGACCTTAAATAGAGGAGGATCTTTTTCGATAGGGGCGATTTTCAGTTATGGGAGACAGATGCCGATTGTTTATAATTGAATTACGTGCATCAACATTATACGACATAGGTAAACCCGGTTTGCATGATGATGGTACACTTTTATGTGGATCGTAGTCTTGGACTACCTATGTTGGGAAAGATAACAGGTTATACATTTTTAAAAAATGTGTGTTGTCTTTGCAAGCTAATGATCATACGGGACAAAGTAACAAACTAACGTCTTGCAGCGAGCCACATTCCCGTCCATCATGGAATTACTTAGGAATCAGAGACTACCGTGGGTGGGTCATGTAAAGAATGAATAATGTATTCCCAAACAAATATTGTATGGAAAACTTAGAGATGGAACGAGCCGACAGACCAAACTAGTGTTGAGATATAATGATGTTTGCAGGGGAATTTTGTATCAGTGACAGAAACAGAAACTGTGGTTGCATATCGTTGCACATGAGAGCAAAAATAAAAATAAAAAATGACACAGTACGATTCGAGACAGTGCTGTTATCAAATTCAGATGACATAGGTGCAACAGAAAAGAGACACGACCAGACACACAGAAATACCTCATGTTCATTATGTAGATGGACCTGTTTGTCCAGTATTGGCAAATTCACCCACGTGCGACGCTTTTCAGTGACACAGCACCCAGTATGAGACACAAATGCTTTACCAAACTACTGACTTATTATGATTGTTTGCTACGAACAGTCATAATATCAAACATATACCATATTCTCCATCAACTAGAAAATACATTTACTATAGAAGATTATTGAAAACAGGTAAATGAAATATGGAAAGAGACATGCGAAGAAACGCTTAGCACAAAAGATTGCTAGAAAAAGGCACGGATGACAGCAGAGACTATAGATAAAATTAAAGAAAGAGAAGAATAAGAAGGTAGACATAAATAAAAGCAAAACGAGAGGAAATAAAAGCCAAGACACAGGAAGCTTACACGGAGGTGAACAAGGAAGTGGGAAGATGCATTAAAAGGGATAAGAGGGAATATATAGATGAACAAACTAAAGAGGGGGAGGAAGCCGACTTTCCGTTATGGGAGACAGATACCGATTATTTATACTTGGGTTAGGTACACCTACATTAGACGACATAATTAAACTAGCTCTGTAGGATGATGGTACACTTTTATATGGATCATGATTTTGGACTACCTATGTTGGGAAAAATAACAGGTTATACATTTTTTAAATGTACGTTGTCTTTGTAAGCTAAAGACTGGACAGAGTAACAAGCTAACGTCTTGCAGTGAGCCACACTCCCGTCCATTATGGTGTTACTTAGGAATCGGAGACTACAGTGGGTGAGTCACGCGAGAAGAATGTAAAATAAAATAACAACAAAAAATACAACCAAAATAAAATTGAATGTAAATACAAATATATTAATAAAAATATTGTAAGGAAAACTTAGAGATGGTGCGAGACATTAGGGCAGACCAGTGTTGAGATATAAGAATGTTTGCAGGGCTTTCTTGGGGGAATTTTTTATCAGTGAAAGAAACAGAAAATGTGGCTGCTGATCGTAGCACATGGAAAGCCAAATTAAAAAATGGCACAGCAAGTTTCGAGACAGTTCAGTTATAAAATTCAGAAGACAAATAAAAACGCATCTTGTTCATTCTGTAGAAGGATCTGTCTGTCCAGTATTGGCAAATTCAGCCACGTGCGACGCTTTCCAGTGAGACAGCACCCAGTATGAGACACAAATGTTTCACCAAACTGCTGACTTATCATGATTGGTTGCTACAACCCGTCTGTCATGACGTCACTGGTTTTGTAGTTTTATTTTATTTATTTTTTTATCATAAAGCTCACCTCCGATTAACATTAATTACCTAGGCTGTTTAATAAAACATTAGATTGCATCGGTGTCCGACATAGACTTATGATGGAGCATAATGTGTCACAGCCTTAAACATATATTATAACTGTCTACAGTTCAGTCTACGTTAACTCTTCATCTGATCTTTGATTTGTTATTATCATTGACATGTTTATAAAGGCAAAGCAGTAAGAAAACTTACCACTACAAACATAAAATATGTTAGACGCCTTGTGTCCGTTTGAATGTGTTGATGAATGGTAGAGGACAATGATACAAAAATATTCTTAGTACTTTTTCCCCATTAACAGCCTATGGATGCGAAAGCAGAATAATGTGGTCACGTAATAAACCAGACAGACTGGATCGCACCCATAATTACCCTATTTTATTAGCGTTTTGATTACGGTGTGCTAATATTGATAACCCTTATTTTTAGTGATGTAACGAGTGTGTATAGAAATATTGGGTGAGGGATTGATCGATCTACTTAGTCACCACTCTAGCCAGTCACCCATCACTTCAAAATATATTTATATCGCTATTTGGATACTGAATCACACAAACACACACACACACCTCTCCATCAAACCCAGCTAATCGTCCACTTGCTCTAGGACCCACAGACAAACACAGACACCTCTCCATCAAACCCAGCTAACCGTCCACTTGCTCTAGGACCCCCAGACAAACACAGACACCTCTCCATCAAACCCAGCTAACCGTCCACTTGCTCTAGGACCCACAGACAAACACACACACCTCTCCATCAAACCCAGCTATCTGCCCACTTGTTCTATGACCACACACGAATATAGGCACCTCGCCGCCAATAATTATTACTTTTTTTCAGCCAGCTAAGTTTTCCGAAGAATTTTCCTTTTGTCTACTCTCTGATTACTGTGCACAAACACACATGAACACGAACACATGCTTCTTTGTGATCTGTTAATAAATATTTTAAAATAATTAGTAACTAATAAAATGTATCAGAGAGGCAACTGACATGTACTACACCTATCGTTTCTGCTATGAACGTTGGGGTGCACTCTCGATCTCATCTATTAGTGGACTTAGCTTGACCTTAATATATTTCTTAAACCTATGTGATACATCGATAATTCCAGCATAGCGACGCAGCGAGATGACACACAAAAAATTCAATACTCAAAATCCGTACGTTCATCGACCACTACTCGTCTCGCTCTAGAAAAAAGGAGAATATTGTTTTAACACTATCGAGCTCGCCGAATTATTTTTATTGTTTACTGAATTTTGTCATATTTATCGTAAAATATGGCCCATTTACGAACACGTGGATATAATAAATATTAATTTATTATTATTAAACGTATATATGAACAGTATATCTATGAAATAACTAACGTAACGCTAGTCCCTGATATGGTAGTTTCGCTTCCGGCGTGGGCGTGGTCTATAGCTGGACAACATACACTCGCCCTATTGGTAGTTGAAAATGGCGCGAAGCAGCGATGTCCATTACATGAGTCATTAACCAATTATCCCTCAACTACCAACCACTTCATGAGCCATAGGTCAGCTCACACCCGAATCTATACCCTCATTGTTAACTTTCCACCTACCAATTGACAACCTCTTCTCATATACACTATCTACATCATCCAGGGTGGAGCAGTTCCTCTATATAACCATTATTATCAGCTGATGCCTGGAACACGTTGCTCCACCCTGGAGTAATGCTATATCCCTTTGTATCCACGTCAGATCCATAACACCGCCTCTCACTACTAATGTCAAATCATTAGACAGATTTCACCATCAATCCCGTGACTAGATTGGTCCCACATCAGAATCTCATGTACTATTTGGGTACATAATCCATAGCTAATTGTTTCCCTCATATTTTTCTCGCATCGCCTGTCAAACTCAACTTTACAGGGGCTGGTGGTCTCGCCATTGTTCAACAGACAACCAAGTGAAAAAAAAACGATTAGAGGCCCCAGCTATAGGATTTATCAGACGAATTTGAGCGCTCCCTGGACTGTTAAAAAGACCAACGAGGAAATTCGGAGAGTCCAATAAAAAAAAAAGAGCTCTTAATTAACAGTCGAAAGAAACAATCGACATTTTTCGGGCACATCATGAAACGAGGAAAGTTTAATTATTTGGATACAACTGGCAAAATATAGGAAAATCGAGATAGCTGCCAACAAAGAGAGAAGATGCTGGGTTGCTTGATGTCACGGCATAGAAAACACTCAACAACTGAAATTGATATGTTGCGCTGTGGACAGACAAATGTGGGAGGGCACGGTGAGGACATGATGATCATGGTTTTATCACTAAATTCCTAACACCACTAGGATTCCGTCGTCATGTCTTTTTTCAAGATAGTTAACCAGTTTTGACAATCAGGACAGGTGTCATCTACCTGGGAGGAGATCTCTATATATCATAACTTGACCCAGAAAATGACAAAATGCCTCCCAAGATTTACAGATCTATCTTCCTCCTCCGTCATGTAGGAAAGCTGCTGGAGAAGATAATTAATAGATTTATCTGGAATATGAAAATGAACTTACTCCACTACACCTAGGGTACAGTGAAAACAGAAGCTCATTTGATATATCATATACAAAACATAGAACGTTTCGACACCAATCTCATTGATGTAGATCTCGATATCACCAGGACTACAATACTACAAACTTTCTCGACAGAAGATCGAAAGGCCGTGACATGTCGACATTACAAATTGTATTCTCCCGACACCGATAACAACATCACAAAGGTTGTCACATGTGTCACTGACATTACAGAATAGGGTGTCGACATCCTCGACATCTTGATCGATCACACCACGACAAAGTGTCGACTACAAGAACACACTCTTTTTCAAATGTGTCCCTGACATTATAACGCAGTGTACAACCTCTGGATCATGGCGTAAAACTTGATCTTTTAACATGCTCATCACTACAAACTTTGTTGTCAGCAACAATAAAGACAACAGTATCTTTCATGTTGACAACATATGCACTCAAACATCACAGTGTTTCGACAACAACATTCCCATCATTTTCACGTGTGTCACCGACAGCATATCCTAGTATTTCAACTAGCTCTGTCATGAAGGAGTCACCCTTGATTCTGGACTCATATGGAAACCCGAAATTGAAATAGAGCCCAGTTCAACAGTACGTAAATTGTCCATCATAGAAATAGCACCTAGAGGTAGAAAGTCACCTGTGTAACAAAAATATGACACGAAGCAACTTCCGAGAAAATGGAGGACCTACGGGAAAAAAAGTTATATGATAAATATGCTCTAATGAACACATAAGAAACGATTTGTGACCGAAAGTTTGTATACAAATATAAGAACAATCATTTGTTGTTGTGTGTGTTAACCGACGAGTATTATGAGAGAATTGGGTCACTGGTTTCTGGCTGGAATTGTTTGTTTTGTATTTGGAAAAACGGGTAAAACAGAAAAACTGCAGTGGCTGCGAATCGATTGATTTCTTCTATGTAAAATATGTCATATTTTATAGTCGAGACGGACATGCTGGTTTTTTATGGACCTTGACTTATATATATATATATATATATATATATATATATATATATATATATATATATATATATATATATTTTGTTTTCTTTTTATCTATAATTTTCTTCTAGTACATTTGAGTTTACATATGAAAATTTCCATAACAAGCTATCTTTTTTTTTGTTACCATAGTTGTATGGTCGTCTGTTAGAGTGGAATCACCCAATGTAATTAACGTTTTCAGCTTTGCGAGGATGGTTGGTTGTTGCTAGAATGACATCTGCCTTGCATAGCTTATATGAGTGTTGAACGTTATGTACGCTTGGCTTAGAATTGACTTGTTAAAGATTTAAACATTAAAATGTTCTGACTTATTAACAGTATCTTACTGAGGAAATTAAAATACTATGGGCACATCGCAAGACACAGCTGGTTGTAAAGATCGTTAATGGTAGGTATTAATTGTGATGTCTGCATCGTTCTGCATACGAGTTGCGATTTATAGATATTGTTGATACCAACTGTATTCGGACATGTTCGTATCTATATTGCTTGTCTGTGCTTGTTTTTTAAAAAAAAGATAAACAACGTAATACCATCACAAATGAATCAAATAAGGCCAACGATGTTAGTTCTGTCACATATGCAACATCACATACAAAGAAACCAAGTGATAATAACAAGCATAACGTGTTACACCTCTTTTTTCACCATTTATACAGTTTCTCACTGGTAGTACTATTTAAGAAGCATTAGCATATCAAGCATACAAGTTGTCAGCAGTCTGGTAGTGATTTATGAATGCAAACATTTATAAAGAGAACCTTGTATTTTTATCAACAACCTATCATCGCTGACATATATTTTCCATGATCACAACCACCATCTCACTTGATGAAGAGATAAATACCTTACTCGAAAAGCAGCATCAACATTTGGTAACTTAAAGATAGAGCATGGGCCAACACAAAATTAACAATCTGAATAAAGGTGAAAATTTATTGAAGCTGTGTATATGGCGCATTTTCATATGGATCTGAAACTTGGACATGGCAAGAGAGAAGTTATATTTCTTTCATGTGCGTTGACTTCGGAATGTAATGAACATCATATCGTAGACAAAGTAACTAGCACTAACGTCTTGCCAGGAGCCACACTCCCGCCCATCTTGGCAACACTTAGGAGTCGGAGCCTACAGTGGGTCATGTAAGAAAAAAGGAACGCAATCGTATTCCAAAATAAATACTGTATGGGAAACTAGAGATGAAAGAAGAGCAATGGGCAGACAAATGTTTAGATATAAGGCTGTTTGAGGGCTTCATTGGGCGAATTCTCTGTTCGTATAGAAAATGGGAAAATGTGGCTGTAGATCGTAGCACAAGAAGAGCAAAAAATATAAACCAGCACCGCAATATACGAGGAAGCGGTGATGTTACAGTCGGAATTATTAAAGGCGCAGGATAGATTAGTTGAGACTACACACCAGAAATACATCTTGTTCATACTGCGGTCGAATCTTTCTGCCAATATCGACAGATTCAGTCAAGAGAAAAGCTGTTCCATAAAGTCTCATCCAGCTTAAGACACTACTATTTTACCACACTACTGACTAATCATGATTGGTTGCTACCACCCATATATCAAGACGCTATGGTTTATATATTTTCTTCATAGTCTCACCTCCGATTAAAATTAATTACATGGTATGTCTAGTAAGACATAGATCGCACCGGTAGCTGAAATAGACTCATGATGCAGCATACTTGGTCACAGCATTGGAGACCTATCACTACTAATGCCCACTGCGCATTCTACAACACATTCTTCATCCGGGCTTTGAGCTGCCAATGCCATATCATTTTTCCAGAGTAAAGAAGCATAAGAAAACTTACCACTACGGAACTAGAATCTGTTAGACGCATTGTATCTATATGAAACAACATGATAGATACAATCAGATGTGATGCACGAAGGAGGGAAAAATACATTACACACAAAAATTCTTAGTACTTCTTTCCTTCATTGACAACATATGGATGCAACAGATAAAATAGTGTGATCATGTGATAAGTCAGACAGGCAAGATCTTACCCATAAATACTCTAAGTTAATGGAGTTTTGATTATGGTGCGCTAATATTTATAACAATTTTATAATGATGTAACTAACGTATAGGGAGATATTTGGGAGGGTGCTGACTTAGGTGAGTTTCGCTGTTATTAGATTCTTGTACTAAATTAAAGGAAAGG